>CABHPH010161409.1:0-38549 GCA_902168325.1 Peromyscus nudipes | reverse complement strand
CTAAACAAAGGTTTCTATATTATCCGGAAGTTCCACGCCAAGGCATATATGTAAAAATGAAAGCAGAGGCTTACATATATACAATTAAAATAACTTTCATACGTGTATTTTTAAAAATTTATTTATTTTATAATTTCATACCTCTTATAATAGCCTTTGATCAAAGTCTCTCACCCATTATCCTCTTTTATCTCCTCCTCCCATTCATGAAATCCCTTCCTTCTTCCCAAGTTGCCTTCCTACTTTCCTGTCTTTTTTCTTTTTATGTGTGACTGGCTGTATTTAATTTGGTTTGCTGCCTGAGCGCTGGTGGGAGTTCTTTGCTTGAGTTATTTACCAGTGGCTAGAATGCAGAGGAATATGACCCTCCCTCCCCCTTAATCTTTAGCTGTGTATAGCTCCTCTGGGAAGAGTGGCACCTATTGAACCCTCACCCTATCCATGATGGGATGTTGATGGGCATAGTCTTATTTAGGTCTTGTACAACTAGCCATTTTGCCACGAATTCATGGGTATAACAACCAAGTCATATTATATATTTCACAATACTTCTCACCTCCTGCTGCTCTTTTCTTCCTGTAATACCTTCCTTGATGTTCCCTGAGCCTTTAGGGGTTACTATAGGTTTCATTTAAGGCTGACCACTCCAAAGTCACTTATTCACAGCACATTGACCATTCACAAGTCTCCACATTTACCATCACCCACTGCATTTACTACCACACTACTTACCATTGGTTTATCGAGAGCAACCAATGGACTTGGCAATAGCCTGGGTTGTTTGGGAATTCCCTTGGGACACCCTTTGCAAGCATATGATTTGATATAATCTTCCTGGTCTTGGAAGCTTCATTTGGTGATGAGACTTGTCCATGTGGTGCTCTGTCTTTTCCATTATTTGATGACTTCATTTAGGTTGCCTTCATATATGTGTATATTTTAGGAAGCTTCTCAAATAGACCTCAGTTTTAGCTGTCCCTCCCTTGTAGTCCCTTATTTTCTACCTACCTAACCTCTGAAGTATGAATTGTAGTTACTTCTCGATGGCACTATAGCTAATATCCACATATAAGTGAATAATATCATATTTGTCTTTCTGAGGCTGAGGTACTTCACTTGGGATAATTTATCTAATTTTATCCTTTTACCTGTGAATTTTGTGATTTCATTTCCTTTGACAACTGAGTCATGTTCCATTGTAAATGTACCCCATCTTTATCCATTCAGTGATTGATGGACATCTAGATTGTTTCCAGTTTCTGACTATTATGAATAATCAGCAATGAACATGGTTGAGCATGTATCTCTTTAATAACATATAGAGTCCTTTGCTTAAGAGTAGTATAGCTGGATCTTGAGTAGATGGACTTCTGTCTTACTGAGGAACTACCTTGAATTAAGCTATATTGAGAGATTCATTTTTGTTTTGTTTTGTTTTGTTTTGAATGGGTACAGACTTTCTGTTCCAGTCGATAAAACAGTACTGGAAATGGTGGTAATAGTTACAGCACATTGCAAACATTGTTCATGCCCCTGAATTTTGTATATTTATAAACCATAAAATTATATATTTTGTGCCATGTGAATTTTACTGATGTCTTATTCATTTTCCACTGCTATAACAGATCATCTACGACTTGACATTTTATAAACAGAAGAAAACTTATCACCATCCTGGCTCTTAGAAAGCTCAAGATCAAAGCATCAGAATATTCAGAGATTGAAGAAAACTTATTTCTTATAGGTCTTCCATTTTTTAGTTATCCTCATAACATGGGCAGAAAGAAAAGAAGTCCCCAAAGGATATAAGTAGTCCCTTGAGTTCTTCTGTATAAGCAAAGCACTCATAGTCCAGTCATCTATCAAAGGCCCTGACTTTTAATACTGTTGCATTAAGAATTTTCAATAAAAAAAATTGTAACTGACATAAACATCCAAATTCTTGTAATTCTACACACAATACAGCAATGCAAGGAGAGCATGAAACCATGTGTTACTGACTTCGATAATTTGTGAATAAGCTACAAAATCCAAGAAATTGCTTTCTTTGCTCTTTCTTCTTATCCTTTAATGGAAGAAAATAAAACTTTGGAGCATTCGTCTAATTTGTCCATCAGTACTTTCTGCTACATTTTGAAGACCAAAAACCCATAACCTTATGCTTTTTGCCCACACAATTCTTGTTATCTTTAGAACTTTGATGTTTAAGAGAAAAAAAAACTGAGATGCACCTTTGAACCAAATGCACAGTCATAAGCTTCAGTAGTCGATGGAAGGCCAAACAAAATACATATTTCCATGTGTGTCTGTTCTTTCTATTTTTCTCCAATTTCTCAGTCAGTATTACAAATAGACAGAAATTGGCAATAGAAAAAAACACCATGTCTATTTATTTCCAAAAATATTTATTTGATTGTGTGTGCTCCAGTGTGTGTGTGTGCTTGAGTGTATGCCTGTGTAGGTAGGAACCCATGAAGATCAGAAACAGTGTTAGATCCCCTAGATCTAGAGGTTCAGAGGGTGTGAGCCACTACATGGATGCCAGCAAACAAACTCAGGCCCTCTGGAAGAGCAGTAAGTGCTCTAAACTTCTGAGCCATCTTTCCAGTCCTGGACTCTATCTCTTGCTTTATATTTTATGAGTAAAAAAGGAAGGGGTACAAAAATACAATAAAGGCGAAAACAGCAGTCTTATTTTTGAATATCAAATACTTCTCACTTGAAGCATTACTCTGATAAACTGCATGAAAGCGTGAGACATCTTCCAAAAACCTAGTTGGTCTTCCTGCTTCCTTAAGGCAGGTCTATAGACAGATCCATCTTCTCCATTCTGCTGAAGATGGACTCATCATTCATTCTCCGAGGACCCAGAGAAAGTAAGAATGGTATTTTATTTATTTATTTATTTATTTATTTATCTATTTATTTATTTATTTATTTTCTATCTATCTATCATCTATCTATCTATCATCTCTCTATCCATCCATCTATATGTGTGTGTACATATATACATATGTGCATTATAGAAGCTCTTCTCTGTGTATTTCTAAAACATGAAGAGAAATAAGGAGATACTGGCTACAGGGACAGATTACACTGCATTATTTACCTGGCCTCGGCCAGGTTAATGAGCAGTGACCTTTAACACTAGCAATATGTGACTTAATGTTCCCCAATCCAGAGTAGCTGCTAGTTTTTGCTCCTTTTCCCAATTAATGGAGTTGTAAGGGAAAACTTCTAGATTTTCAGGTAGTATTTGAACTTGTAATTTGGATGAGGAGGAGTACATAGACCTGCCATAAAGTGGAATGTCTGAAACTCAAGGGGAAAACTAACTTACCTTTCATAAACTGTTTTGCACAGGTGTTTTATTACAATGACAAACACTGGCTAGCCCACTTAATTCTATGTGATTACTTAGTGGTAGGACAAATCATTTTTCTGGAGTCATTTGTCTCCTTCATTATAATGGATACATATAATCAAATAAATAGCTGTACTGAAACCTTGGAAATTCAGAGCTATGGTGATGTAATACCATACCCAACTCTTAGCTCTTGTATCATCTTCTCTGCAAATGTCTTTCAGATGTTATCACAGAGGAAGGGGGGAGGTCTGTTTGGTCATTATCTCAATTTACAAAAGGCCTTGAAGCTTAAATTTAGGTACCTGACCTTTCTTGGCTGTGAGGCCCTTTAGCTCCAGAGATTGGCAGATAGATATGAGAGAAGAAGAATGTCATAAAATTTGAAAATTCAGGGTCATGTTTCTTGCAGATTTTGCATTTTGTCTGGTTGTATAGGTGCATTGAGTGATATCTTTAGTTTAGTTTTACATATATGAGCACTATAAACATAAAATCTTATTTTTTAAGTTTTTGTTTTGTTTCTTTTTTTTATTTTTCATGTTGCAACTGTTTCTGAATGAACAGTAGTACTTAGGGCTCTTTGGAACTCTGAGCAATTTCTTCTGTCCTAGATGTTCCTGTGCCCCCTAAGGCTGCTCACCACAGGCAGAGGAGTGCACTAAGTTCTCCCTGAGTGAACTTCTAGCTTCCCACATCCTGGCCTTGTGAATCGTTACAGGCTTTCAGAGTCACCTAAGTTTCTATAATAAGTGAACAGATCCTAGAATGCATCACTGTTCAGAAAAACAGAAGCAACAAAAATCACAGGGCAGCGCAGGCTGTGCAGATTTGAGAAACCTCCCTGGACATCACATACACAGGCTATGACTGTTTTCAAAGGGTAAGTGAAGCCTGAAAGCCATTCAAAGAAGGGATGGGGCAGAGGCCAAGAGAGAAAAGAGAAGAAAGAGGTGGAGGTCAACAAAAGCAGTTGTGGAGAATGAAGATTAGTGAGAGTGAAGAAGGCTTGCTCTGGAGGGAAATGCTAGAGTCCTAGAAAGGCTGCAAAATAGATCTCATGAGTCCTTAAAACACTGGTTCTTAACCTGTGGGTCCCAACCCTTTTGGGAAACACAGATATTTGCATTAAAATAGTAAAATTACAGTTATGAAATAGCAACAAAAATAATTCTATGGTTGGGGTTCACCACAGCATGAGGAACTATATTAAAGGGTTGCAGCATTAGAAAGGTTGATAAACACTGCCTTAAAGGGAAGCTGTCTTTACAAGGGTACACATGGATGGAAAGAAGAGGTAGAACACAGAGAAGTGATTCACCTTAGCTTCATCTGTGGTCTTGAGGAACCATGTCAACCACCTTAGCTCCATAATAAATTCATAACACGTAATTGTAATGAGGCAGTGTAGAGAGATTGAGTTTGGTACTCTTATAATGTATCAGTCAGGCTAAATTGATTGAAAGAAAAGATCCTGTTATGTACTTCAAGGCAAAAGAAAGGCACTACATTTCAAAGTAATAGATACAGGAAGTATGTCTACGAAGACCTGGGGATCAGCATCTTTTGCAATTATGCTCTATCTGTTCTCTGCTCCTCCTTAACCCACTGTCTGTTCTTCTGCTTCCAACTTTTGCCCTGTCTGTAGCTGAAGTTTTTTCTGGTCATGCCCAGCCTCACAGACCCTGCAGTCAGTTATAAAATAATCACTCAGAAGCTTATATTAATTAAAACTGCTTGGTCATTAGCTCAGGCCTACCACTGACTAACTCTTACATTTAAACTCAGCCCATTTCTGTTAATCTGTATGTTGCCACGTGTTCCATGGCTTTACCTGTGTGCTGTTACATGCTGCTCCCTGGCTGGCGACTACTCCTGCCTCAGCCTTCCTCTTCCCAGATTCCCTTTGTCTGCCTGGCTACTGGCCAATCAGTGTTTTATTAAACCAGTGTACAAAAGAATTATCCCACAGCACCTGTCTTTCTCTCCCTTTCTTCTCCCCTTTCCTTTCTTAGATCCTTTCCTCCTTAGCTCACCCGTGCCCGGGCCCCCCCCCCCCCCGTCCTCTCTCTCACACACACAGCCTCAGCAACTCTGCTCCTTTCCACATGTCCAGGTCATGTCTGTTCGCCAGCAGCTCAGTTCCTCCCAAACTCCGTATGTCCGTATAGTGTCATTTTGCCATCATTCCAATACTGATTGGCACTGTGTGTCACTGTTTCTCTTTATGTGTCTTGTAAACAGAATCCAGCTGAGATAGCTTGAGAGCTCCCTTCAGATCTGTCCACAGATGCAGTCATAGGCTATGAAGTGGCTATCTTTCCATCTGTTGCTGGTTCGTGGACACCTACCTAGCAGCAAGACCAGGTGGGTCCTAGTGTTGTGAAATACAAATTTCTTAGGCAAGAGAAACTGATTGTGGTAAAGCCTTAGTCAGAAGAGAAACTTTGAAAGCTCCAGTGAAGCTGAATCTTTGGTCTATTGCAAGACGGTGGAAGCAAATGTAGAAAAGAACTGTGCAATAGAGTGTAGTGTTATGTGAGACAGATCCTAGGCTTGACTTAAAAGATACAAGATCAGACACCTAAGGAAGTTATGTTAGCCATAGGAGAACACACAAATGTGGGATCTGAGAGGTGGATAGATCACTGTGACATTTGTTTTTTTGCATGTATGGTATCACATCTTAGAAAGACAGCTGTTCCCATTTTTTCACACCTGGTAAATCATCTCAAATTCAGTATTATGCATGTGACAAAATTAGGCAGGTCAACTGTGTGTTACATCAGTGGTTCATTTCACCTGATGTTCTATTACATTTGCAGCTACATTTGCATCTCAGACATGTAACATTAACTGATGCTCATAATGGTAACCTCGAGTCATTAAGGAAGTGTTGTATTATGTCTGGTACAGTACATTGGAGAAGTAAAGATATGTGATGGAGAGAAAGCTAAGTCTGCCTGGATCCCTGCTGTTCTGGCAGATTCTGAAAGAGATGAGCTATTATGCAATTGCTCATAGGAGCAGAAACCTGAATGGCAGCTGTGCCATTCAGGATTTGATAGGTTAAATAAATTGTTCCTTTTTAGCCAAGAAAACGAAATCCATTTTCCTACAGAATTTTGTTCCTTACTTCACACACTTCTTCAATTTTTATATTTAAAATTGATATCTCCTTCTCCTGTTCCTTGCCTACTTTTTAATAAGAAAATTTCATGTCTAGATTGAAGAGTTTTGTTACCCACATTCAATGACTCAGACCTGAAATAGTCATGTGACTGTGCATAATTTGATTTACTCTCCTGTGAACTATACATGATTACCCTCAAGTTATACTTTGTGAAAATTGGAGTTCATGGAGCCAGAGTGACTTGCCCAAGGCTATATACTTAGAAAGCCTCGGCTTTAGTTCCTTTTGGAGGCATTTCTTTCTCACTTGATCTTAGCCACTAGGCCAAGTAATGATTGACATTTCTTTCTCAATTCACTACTTAAACTTTAGCTTCTTTGGATAATTTTTATCTCATCCCTTTTTTATTTCTCCTTCATGTACTTCTTTAGGACATTTTCAGATGTAATCCAAGATATCTCTCTCTCTCTCTCTCTCTCTCTCTCTCTCTCTCTCCTTCATATCTCACAGAACATTAAAAGGTAAATTATGTAATTTGTTGTTTTCAAGAGTCTCCAAGTTTGCTTTGCATACTATATTACTTGTTTCAGTGCATGGCTGTAGTTTACCATTTATTGTAGAATGCAAGAAATCTGTATGGCATCCTGACTCAATAAATATGGCCTGAGCACTTGCTACTGTCTTTGCATTGCATATCAGCCTTCCTCTTCCTCTTTTATGACCTGTCATCTAGTTTAGGCCAGTCCTTAGCAATTGGAAAGCTTATGAATCTGCTATTCTCTGCATTGTTGGAGAGATACTTCTTGTTGAGAGTGTTTTTGCCTTGTACAGAATGTTTCACAAGGTATATCTGAGTTGGAAATAACTTGCTTTATGGATGACAGTGTCGTGCTGTTTACTTCGTCTGCCAAAACCTTGACTTTATTTTAAAAAAATCAGCATGATGGTCATTTTCCATGAATTGAAATCATTTTATATAACTAGACTCCAGTTATAGGTATTAACTGGGTCACAGTCCTACATATCATAGTGATTTTTAAACCGACTAAACACCAATTCCACAGACTGGAGAAATCCAGGTCTATCCAGACTTCCTCTTGAGTCACAGACGCTTGCTCTTCTGAGGCTTTCTCGCCTCTGTTACCTCATAGATGCTTCTATAACTCAGAAACAAAGTCAAAAGACCTCTTTCTGTTTTCATAGAAACCCTTCAGGGTAACCCTTCTGAGAGAGTCTCAAGTCTTGTGATGATGTGGTGGGGGACAAAGTGGTTGTCTCATTTGTGTAGCTTTCTGATACTTGTTGGATTCTTCAGAGACTTTTAGATACTCCCCTGCTCCTGTTCCTTGCCTGCTTTTACATTCTTCTCTAGTGTTACATATTTCTTCTGCTTAGGAATTCCCCTCTCCACGGTACCATCCACAATATTTATTGTCAGATTCCTCCAGGTCTTTCTTTGCTTCCCAAAGGCCCTGCTGTTGGCACTGTCTGTGGAGGAGACATCTCAGGGAGGAGCATGCTGCCTCCTGCCCATAACGTCAGTGCTCCAGAGGCAGAGGCAGGAGAATCACCCTAAATTCCAGGTCAGCTTGAGCCACATATAAGTTTTAAGGTTATCTGGAACTACTTAAAGAGAATACATCTCAAGCAAACAAGTAGATAACAAAAACAAATGTACTCTCCTTTTGTTGTGTGTATAAATTAACACATTTTGAGATGCTCTTACACGATTGATACTGGTTTCATTTTTGTGTAGTACTGCGACAAAGTCTGAGTAAATGAGTTGACTTATCCCACCAATCTTGAGTAGTGGTTATTGGAGTTTCATAAATTCTAAACCAGCTGAATCAGTGTACTAAACATTCCTTTCATTTTCCTCTCTCCTTCGAATTTCAAAGGGGAACATGCAATTTCTTCTAGTGTCCCAATTTTAATAGAGAATATAAAATTTCTTTTAGTGCCACAAAATGGGGTGCAGTTTCTTATGGGACAAAGTTAAGTTTGTAAGAGATATTTATCTTCCCACTGCCTCTGCGTTTGTTTCACTTTTCTAGAAAAATATACTGAAGGGGCCAATTTGAAACATCAGAAAATTCTCTCTGTGTGTTGTAGGCATATTTCAGTGGCTTTGAATGGAGACATTTGTTCATTTTCAAATCATGAGAAATGTCCTGTGACTTTGTATTGCAATAGACCTAAAAGATTTCTCAAAGTACTATTAAGAGAAAAATTATAAGTTAATCTATTGAGGTGCGTACATTTAAACAATATTGAAATGTATGAGTTGTTAAGTTTTCTTAGTATGGCCTTGGTTATGACAGATACCTTTAAGAAAAATAAGAGATGGCCAAGAGACCCACACACAGGCCCTCCACAGGCTTGAAGAAGATAATTAGGCCTGCCTGACACTTTGCAGCATCAGGCAGATGGGGCATTTTTATGGTGAGCAAATGTATGGGAGGGAAGGAGGGAGGGAGAGATGGGGAGCGGGGGTGATGGTTCATATCCTATGAACAGACGCATATCTAAAGAAGTGAAAACAGTGAGGAGTGGGCTGAGGTGGGTGTCTTTATTACCACTCAGTGACATAGTGATGTCTGGGCCTGGGCTGCTGCTGGAGCCCATGCCTAGGTACATGGCCCATGATAGAGCCAATGTCTGTGTTGATATCTGATGTCCTTGATACCACCAAAGGCAGAGAGGATAGGGCTGTACAGAGTTGGTCCTACCCCTCACTGGCTGCAACACTAGGGAGAACTGGTCCTGCCCCTCATCTGCTAATGCATTCAGGAGAGAGGACCCTCTGCCTCACCTGGCACAATAGAGCTGACCCTGTTCCGGGGGGGGGGGGGGGGGGGGGGGGGGGGGGCGGCCCTGGGGGTGTGAGAATAGTAGAGCCGTTCTCATCCATCTCTTCTGCCATGTGGTAGCATGGGTGAGGGACAGATGCCCTCCTCCCCTTGCCCCTTGACACCTGCAGCAGGTGGGGGACCTCAACCAACCGCTCACCAGCTGCAGCACTCTGGAGAATGGGCCCTGTGCCTTGCCTGGGCAGCACAGGTAAGCTGGCCCTGAAGGTCTCTGTTTGGGAGAACCAACCCTGAGGATGTGAAGATAGGAGAAATGACCCACCCCTTGCTCATCACTTCAAGGGGTGAACTACTCAGGGCAATGCTGGAAAACTCACCCTGGTGCAAGGACGGGGAAGAGCTGGCAGGCTGACCAACCCTGCAATTACCCAGGCCCAGAACCGAGGTCCTATGGACCCAGGGCTACACAGTCTCCCTAACACAGGGCAACACTGGGATGTCCAGGGTCCAGGGAGAGTCCCAGTGAGGGCCCAGTGTACATAATGTAGGAGAGACTAGGACCCTCAAAGCAAACCGATGGTTCTTTGAAATGAACGCCTGCATGTAAAGATGTGTATAGATAAAGGGGTTTACTGCATAACTCGTGGTGTCACACTGTAGCTTCTATGACAAGATTTTCCCTTTCTTCTTCTTTTTTCTTTTTATCTTAAATTTTATTTTGTTTTATTTGGGGAAGGGAGGTTGCAGGGGCGGAGAGCAGATGGGAGGGGATGGGAGATGGGTGGGATTGGGATGCATGCTGTGAAGGACAAAAGTAAATTTTAAAAAGTTAAAAAAACATACAAAACACGTGACCCTCACTTTTTAGCATAAGTAAAAAAAAATCATACCCCCCCCCAAAAAAAAATAAAGGGTGAATAGTCTCGTGCCTATTGATGGATGGCCTCACTTTTATGCTGTAATATAGAAATGTTTTAAAGGTCGAAAGACACAAGTGTCAATTGCAAATCAGGAATAGAAACAGTTTTATAAAATGGTGAGTTTAAGTACAGGAAGTAGGTCACTTAGCTCATGAAGCCAACACACATCTGGGAGGAGATTCATCAACCACCTTGCTGAGACTAGGTGGATTTCATGACGGAAGTAAGTAACTTATAGCAATGGAAGGTTTTGTGTTTTTAAGGCCTCTGAACATCTGAATTGTGTGTTACTCAAGAACAAAGGAACAGCCAAAGTGAAAAGGCAGTATTGCAAATGTTTTATTGTATTTTAGCAAAGATCTCTTAGAACTAAACCGAGAAAGGTGGCTCCGTGATTTCCATGTACAACTGTTGATGACAAGATTTTTCCATGAATATATTTGCATTCAGTGTCACCATAGAAGTATGGCTTTCCCCTTCTGTGTTGACGCTAAAACATTACTTCCCAGTCATGTGTTTTACCCTACTTAAACATAAGCACAAGTCTGGAAGTTTGGAAAGTTTTTAGGACCATCTTGAGGGGTATGATTGCAGAATTAATTTAACAACTCCGTTTGTAGATAATGCATTCCGAGAGGAGATTTGAGAAGCATCGAGTTTCTCAAAGGGCTTCTATCTGCTTCATATGCATTCCACGTCTGAAGTACTCAAGAAACAGCTGTAAGATAAATTATAAAAGTACATGATAAACAAAACCAAGTCATCTTTTTAATTGATTTTAATCTAGCATCATCTAGGCATCATAATGCTCTTGACTGATAGCAGGGTGAATAATATGAGTGCAATTACTTGGCAATTCAGCATGACTTCAAAATATACAGAGCCTCCATTTATTACTAATACAGCTTAATGTCCAAAGTAGCAAATTATTGGTGGGAACTGCTGAAGACCAAGCGGTAATTAGTCATACTGCTTTGTTCAAGTTTAATTTCAAGAAACAAAGGAGGCAACTTGATTACTGGTAGTAATAGCAATGAATTATGGGAAATTGTAACTGAATAATTTATTGATTGATAGTGACTGAAAGTCATTATCCTCTGATGGTTGTTGGAACAGCTAATGTGAAGCCACGCTACTGATGTTTATCACAAAACTCCTGCCACGGAAACTGTTTCCTAATTATTGCTTTTATTCCTTGCAGCAGAAAATAGAATATAGATGAAAGAAGCATGAATCTGAAACAGTGTTGCTGATGGAGGAATTTGCTTTCACTCAGATCCCTGCCAAAATAAGAATGGATGCATTTTCTTTAGTCACCTCAGGATACAGGACACAGTATTGGTGATGAATATTAAGTTTCCTGGTGGTATTCAACATCAAAGCTTGGCCAGGCCTCTTCTGTGAAGAAATAGATAAATAATGGCTCTTTTTCAGGATAAACGACAAGGAAATATAACTCTGACAATTATCATACATTGTTTTTCAAAAAGTTCCCACCCCAATCTCTTTTCAGAAGAAGCTGCTCTTGAAATTCTGATTAACACAAACTATCAGAAGCACAGTTAGGTTTCAAGAGAGGATTCATAATGTATCTTGGTATGTGCCTGATGTATTGGAGATTGGAAAATACTGAGTATGGAATCTAAGTTGAATAATGCTTTTTAGCTAACCAGTGAAATTATCTTAGTAAGCCATAGTTGTGTTGCATTTATCAACACATGCTTTGAAATTTAACAGCTAATTTTTTTTTTTACCCAAACCTCCACCCAGTTATTTCAATGTATTACATGGAATTTTCAGGCAAGAAATAAGAAACAGTTAAATAGAGGAGCAGGATTTTGACAACTTTTTTCCCCACATATTTAGTTCTTAAAAATTTACAAAAATATTATCAAGTTCCAATGGCATGTTATCATTGTATTTCTGTCACAATTAACCTTATCAAATGTTTGTTATATGTATGTTCTGAGCACAGAACTGTAAATTTCCATATTGCAGCAGAGCAGACTTGCCTAATACCTGGAAATTTCACAGGTAGCCTGCTCACACTCTTGCTTTGTTCTTCCTCAATCATTTCATACAACACTAACTACATCTTTAATGTGGCACTGGATATTTTTATCTAGATTTAGAAATGGGCACTTGGGGAGTAGTCTGTAATTAAGTAGCTAGATTATTCACTCAGTGAACATGTCCAAAATCATCATATATATTTTTGACAACTCAGAAATGATATGTTAAATGCCTCCTCTTCGTTGTTGATTAACATTACTAAATCAGAAGTTTTCAATGAAAAATAATCTCCCTAGATCTGTGTAAGCTTAACTAGTTTAACTGGAGATGAAGAGAAGCTGGATTGGTGCAGGCCATGTGGTTTGTCAATGTCCTTTTGGATGGTCTTTTAAATTTTCATCCCTCTGATTGTAAATGGCTGGCAAATTATTTTTTTAGGACTGAGTAACTATACAATTAATCATTTTATGTTAATATTTATAAGTAATGAGATACCTTAAATACTAATTACTCTTTTGTAATCTTAAAAACCCTTAGAAAATGGAAACATGGCTTGGGAAATGCATTTATTTGTTGAGTGACAAAAGTATGAATTTCATTGGTAACATGAAGCGTCCAATCCGAGACTTGCTTTAGTTCCAATTGAGAGTTCTGTGGTGTGTATGGCACAGGTAGAAGTCATAGTTATCCTAGATTAGAGACAAAGGCTTAGACCGTCACAGCACAGCAAGAATCATGAGTGGATTTCAAAATCCCTTTAAGTTCTTTGGGGTCTACATGGCAGAATACAGATAGCTTATACCACACTTGGAAAAACTCTGAAAGTAGGCAATCTGAATGTTCTAGAATAGACAGCCTGCCCGTGCGCCTAACCTTGGTATGGGGACAGTCTTTTTTTTTTTTTTATTAAACTAGATGGTAAACAAGCCTGCCTTCTGCCCTCATCCAGTCTTATTACTGAGCATAGTTTACAGCTGTCTTTGAAAAGGGGATTTAGGACAATGAAGAAGTTAGTATCTCTGGCATCTGTACAGAGATCTGTAAATATGTAGCCCTACTGTGAAAGGGGGCATGGGACATATGAGATACATTTTGTTAGAAATTATTTGCTTATAAACTTGTATGTATGTGTGTACGTGATTGTGTGTGTTTGAACCATGTGGGTGCGGGCAGCTGTGGAGTCCAGAAAAATGGTCAGATGCCCTGGGATTGAACTTACCAGTGATTGTGAGGCGCTGTGTGGACGTTAGAAACTGAACCCAGGTCTTCTGGAAGAGCCCCTGTGCAGACCCTTGATCAGCTTTCATAAAACGCGTATTTCTGATTTAGATTTTGAAAAAGGGCACATATATAAAATATCAGTAAATGAAATGGAAGACAGTCAGTTTACCAATTCAATTTTTAAATAGTGTAAGATGGGTATGTCTTTAATCTGAAATTGTAGTCATATATACTGTGAAGTATTAAATTTAATGAGGTATCATATTTAACTATATATGGAATATTTCCATTGACATAAGTAATTTAACGTGTACATTATATATGGTAGACAGATGTTTCTATCCCGCCTGGTCCTGTAGCTGCTCAGTCCCAAATAAACACACAGAGGCTTATATTAATTACAAACTGTTTGGCCAATGGCTCAGGCTTATCATTAACTAACTCTTACAACTTAATTCAACCCATTTTGAGTAATCTATGTTTTGCCAAGTGGCTCTAGGGTGTTACCTGTGTTCCATTACATCTTGCTTCCCTGGGCAGCTCTCAGTGTCTCCTCTGACCTCACCTTTCTCTTCTTTGTATCTCTGCTTGGATTTCCTGCCTGCCTCTAAGCTGCCTTGCCATAGGCCAGCTTATTTATTAATCAATGGTAGCAACACATATTCATAGCATACAGAAAGACCACCCCACAGCACTTTTCCTTTTCTGTGTAATCAAAAAGTAAGGTTTTCATTTTAACATCTAACAAAACAGTTATCAAGCAAGAATTATAGTTACAATATCTAGTCTATTTGTATTTGACAAAATTAAATAAAATATTCTATCATCTATCCTATTTTTGTGAGTCTAAAGTTTTATATCTAATTTGTAAGACAAATTGCTAAATGGTCTTATTAATAAAAACCCAGAGCCAGACATTAGGGTGAAAAACAGAGAGATCAGAGAAATAGGACAAACCACAGACTCACTGACACCTCAGTCTCCAAAGAGACCTACTTCCTGTATACACACTCCTATATGCCCTTCTGTTCTGCCATCTCATTTCCTCTCTCTGCTCAGCTACATTATTTCCTTGTCCTGCCCAGCTCTGTCACTTCCTGTCTGTCTGTACAGACCTCCAGACCTCCATAGTTAACTAGTGTTGGAATTTAAGGCATGTGCCACCATGCCTGGCTCTGTTCCCAATGTGGCCTTGAACTCACAGAGATCCAGATGGATCTCTGCTTCCCGAGTGATAGGATTAAAGGCGTGTGCTGCATTGCCTGGCCTCTATGTTTACTATAGTGGCTGGCTTTTTTCCTCTGATCCTCAAATAAACTTTATTGGGGTGCACAAAGAAAATATCACATTTCCTCTTTTTTTGTCTAAAATAAAAAAATAAATTATAACTAGTATAAGAAAAAATATACAATAAGTACAATGACTATATACAATATATAGAGGCAATAAATATATCAACAATGTCTAGTCCATATGCATTTGACAAATTTAGAGAAAATATACCATTATCTATCCTGCTTTGTGAATCAAAAAGATTGTATCTAATTCACCTTCTATCCTAATTTGCATTACCAAAGCTATCTTTTGATGTCTTTTAAACTTATACACTTTACACCTCTTTAGTGAGTTTCTTTTCTGAATTTCTTAACAAGTAAAACTATAATTTTAATTAACTAATCTTCAGGTCTCTCAGAGACCCGAGAAGGAAATAATATTAACTAGTAAAACAGGAAGTGCAAACAAGCGACTTCCAAAAAATGTGAGTTGTGACAGAAACAGCCAGCTGCCTGGACAGTCACCTGAGGTTTCTCTGCAATGTTGGGGCATCATCTTTGGCTGACAGGCTTAGCATATCTGACAGACTCATTTGTGAAGCAGAATTTTCTAAAAAGCCTTTCTACCTTTTTCAGTAAGGATCGGCAGTCCTTTGTTTTGTGTCCATTTTGGACAGCATATTGTCATGAGTCAATGTGAGGGCACTTTCTTGCCCAGTGGCTAACTTTTGCCACAATGAAAGTAAGCTCCATATGGAGTTTCTTCAATGCCCTTTATTTTCTCTGAAGTAGATTGGTGCTTCCAGGAGCAGACATGTCTTATAGTCATAAAAAATAGAAAAAAAATCTGTTATTAAAACATTTTAAATGCCATATTCTGCAGATCTCTGAAGTGTTTGAAGATGACCTGTCTATCTAAAATATATTTCTGCTTGACCTTGAAAACATACCTAACATGACTACAAGTTTGATTTTAATGACTAACTGCTAACTTTCATTTCTTTATATCCTAATTAGTTGGTAATAATAACTTTCAAGGATTAGCAAATTGCATTACATTGTTAAATGA
Organism: Peromyscus nudipes; assembly: GCA_902168325.1. NCBI lineage: Eukaryota > Metazoa > Chordata > Mammalia > Rodentia > Cricetidae > Peromyscus > Peromyscus nudipes. The sequence continues at coordinate 22,745 of CABHPH010161409.1, read as the reverse complement.
ACTGTATAGGTACAATATCTTGAACAAGATTAGAAATATATGTACAATATATTCTAACAAAATCAATCTCAAATTGGTATCAATATACATAATTTGTATACGATATACAAAAATCCAATCCAATGTAAAATATTTAAAGCTAGTAGTTGCCTTCTAAAAATAGATTCAATAATCTACCTTTTTATCTTATAATATCTATATAAATCAATCTGAAATTTGTAGCAATATACATAATTTGTATATAATATATAAAATCCAATCCAATGTAAAATATTTAAAATTAGTAGTTGCCTTTTAAACATAGATTCAATTATCTACCATTTTATCTTCATATCTATATCTTTTTTCAGAATAGATTCAATAATCTACATCTTATCTGTATCCACTTTTTTCTTTTTCTTTTTTTTCACTAATTTATTTTTTATCATGACTATTGAAAACTATAATTATAACTGTTTAGTCTTCAACTCCATCAAAGACTCCAGAAGGGTATAATATTATCTGAGTAAACAGGAAGTGCATTGAAAGCAACTTCCATAATTCTAGAAATGACAGAGACATCTCGCTGCTTGGACGTCACTCAAAGTTTCTCTGTAACATTGGGGCATCTATCTTCAGCCTACAGACCTAGTATCTCTAGCATACTTTTCAGTGAAGCAGGAAATTTGAAGGACTATTCCACCTATTGGCAAAGTTCATTAGTCACTTTTTTCTGTGTCCTGGAGAATGTCTGGCAGTTTCTACTGTAAGCAGGAACCTGAAGGACCATCCCACTTTGTTTTGGCAAAGTTCAGCAGTCATTTTTCTGTGGATCCTGCATGTCCAGTTTATATAGCATACAGCCAAGCAGTCAAGGCAAAAGCATTTTCTTGCCCAAATGGCTAATCTTGCCATGATGAAAGCAAGCTCCTATGGAGTTTCTTCAATGCCCATCATCCTTTTATGAAATAAATTGGTACTGCCAGGAGCAGATATGTCTCATTGTCATGGAAAGCCCTAAGTTAACAAAACATTTTAAGTGTCATATTTAGTTCTTTGAAGTGTTTGAAGATTACCTATTTATTGGAAATATAACTTTGTATACCTAGAAAACCTAACTAATATGACTATAAGTTTGGCTATTAAGCTGTATTTCTTAATTATATTACATTTCTAAATGAGATGCATGAACATAAAGCCCTAAACAAGAGTAAAAATATACATACAGTATAATAAAATTAACTTTAAATTTGGATCAATAAATCAAAATCCATATGTAAAATATGTAAGATTAATAGTTGTTTTTGTATAAAGTAGATTCAATAATCTACCCTTTTATCCTATCATTTCTATATCATAACCCCCTTTCTTCTTTTAGAAAGAGATTGACTGTGACCAATAATAATTTGTAACCAATACCCTAAACAAAGACAAACATCCATAATCCATTTTTGGGAATGTGGGCATAGTTTTCAAGACTACTTCCTGCTGATTGGAGACATTGGTAATCTTTGAGGGACTCTGAGAAAATTTAGGATATGGTCGAGCCCTTAGTGGAGTAGACTGTGAGGATGAATCATCTAGTCCAGCTGCCTTGAAGCTGTTCTGGATGTTGGATCATCTGGGCCATAGATCCCATTGGAGCCCTCTCAGGGGGTCTTCCTTGAAGGAACCATATTAACCTGGAAGGAATCCACAACTTTTCATCTTCTTTGGAAAAAAAGCAGAACCTCTTTTCCAAAGCAACATATCCTTAAACCCAAATTTTGAAGTCAATATACCTTTAAAATATATATGTTTATGTGGTGATATTGTGTTCCCCAATATATTGTGCACCCTAATAAACTTATCTGGGGTCAGAGAACAGAACATCCACTAGATATAGAGACCAGAAAATGGTGGCACACACACCTTTAATCCTAGCATTCCAAAGGCAGAGATCCATCTGGATCTCTGTGAGTTCAAAGCCACACTGGAAACGCCAGGCATGATGACACAAGCCTTTAATCCTAGGAAGTGATGGCAGGAAGCAGAAAGGTATATAAGGCGTGAGAACCAGGAACTAGAGCCTGGTTAAGCTTTTAGGCTTTTAGCAGCAGTTCAGCTGAGATCTATTCGGATGAGGACTCAGAGGCTTCCAGTTTGAGGAAATAGGATTGGCTGAGAAGTTGTTGAGGTGAGGTTAGCTGTGACCTGTTCTGTCTCTCTGATCTTTCAGCATTCACCCCAATACCTGGCTCCAATAATTATTTTTATTAATAAGACCTTTTAAGATTCATGCTACATGTTTGTTTAACTTAGCAGGCTTTACAATCAGATGTCTTTTTGCAGTTAGCTCATTAACAGTCAAAAAATTTAAGAAAACACAATAATATACATAATCTAGACTGTGTATTTTCCATTTTTGCCTGGCTTGTTTCTTTTGTATTACTTTTATTGCTCTTTAAAGACTTTATTTTTGAAAACTATTTATTTCTTTGTATAACTGCCTATACTCCTTTTCCTCTCTTTCCCAAGCCTACATACATTTTTACACATACTGTAAATCTGTTTAGAGGGTTTTTTTTTCCTATCTGAATCTGTTTTATGTGTATCTTTAATCCTTTTCTAATCAGGAGAGTTTTTAAACTGTTAGGCTGCACAGCTAGGACTGAATCTGCAACTTTGGCTGCTGGCTCTGCCCCATTCAGCTTCCCACATGGCAGAGGTCCATTGACTGCCAGCTCTGGGAGCCATGCTCACCACCAACTCTGGGAAGTAGTGGGTCTATGCCTCCATCAAAGAGCCTGTAGCCAAGAAACCTGTTTTGTCTGTACTAGCAAAAGCTAAATCCTCCATGCAGTGCACTGCACAGCTTGGAGATGCCTCTGTATACTGTAGTGGGAATCTGCCATGCTGTGCTCAAGCTCAAATGCTGCAACATCTCCGTACCTCGACCTGCATGAGAGACACGAACTAGGAAGCTGCTCTTGGCTCCATTTCTGTGCGTTCAGAATATTTTTTAAGGTTTTTCAGGTCTATGTGTATCAATGCCCCATATTAGGTCCCAGTTGTAGGGGGAAGTTTCTCCATCCTGCCCAGACCCAGGGTCTGGACAGATCTCTCCCACCTGTAGTCCCACAACCACTTATAAAATAATTACTCAGAGGCTTATATATTAATTACAAATGGTTTGGTCTATGGCTCAGACTTCTTACTAGCTAGCTCTTACATCTTGGATTTCCTGCCTGCCTCTAAGCTGCCTTGCCATAGGCCAAAGCAGCTTATTTATTAGCCAGTAGTAGCAGCACAAATTCACAGCATACAAAAAGACCATCCCACGGCAATGTAGGGGTGTGTGTGTGTGTGTGTGTGTGTGTGTGTGTGTGTGTGTGTATGCATGTGTGTGTGTATATTAAATTGGGACTAACTTGATATTGTTTTGCCCTTTCATACAGTCACTTTTTTAAAAAAAAGAAATACCTGTTATAAATACTTGCTATTTTCTCTTTAACAATCTATATCACTACTGCAATTTCTATAATTAATCCATTATGGGAAAGGGAAAATATCAGTCTAAAACATTATTTAATCATATGACAATCAATAGGTCTTCCTAAAATTTCCATTGGCCCCATGTTTTGAAATTACTTTAAAAATAACTAGGCATTTGCATAATCTTTTAATGAATTGATAAGTTACCTCTGTCAGAAATTATCTACCTTAATTGTCACTTTCTAAGTAGTTAGAACACTTACTTTTCCCCAGAACCACTCTTTTGCTATAGTTCTCTAAATTCATTACACTTTCTATGTTCAGTTCTTTGACAGTTTCATAAACATGTGTGATCATGTTACTCTCTCCAAGACTTCTACGATTTCCTTCTCTCCTGCATCAGTACAGCTTCATGCCCACCTGTCCTTTTCCCGAATTCATGACTTGATTGTATTGTGTGATCCCTTTAATTTATTCAGTGTCATCTGTGTAACTATTGGATTGGAACTATTATTGGTATCTAGTGGGGTAATCAGTGAATACACAACTGGGCAGTGAATAAAAAGAAGGCAGTGACTCCATCTTGCCCTGAATCCATTTACAGGAAATAGTTTATCAGGGAAAGGCCATTGAAGTCCTTCCTTTATCTTGCCCTGGTGTTGATAGGGCCATCCTTGTACAGACCCAGTGCAGTTGTCCACAATGGTTGAGACTTTATGATTCTGTTGGCTATTGGCTGTGTATTTCCCACAGGCTGGCATTGCAAAGCCCTTCTGGCTCTGACAACTTTATGATCCCTTTCCTAGTGTTTCTGAGCCTTGGGAGGATGCTGTAACTATGTTGTTTAAGCATTAACCCTCAGTCACTTATTCTCAGCAGCTGTATCTCTGTCTTTATCACAATTGACTGAAACAGGAGTCTTTTCTGATTAGGACTGAAAGTGGTAATTGTCTATGGGTATAAACCTGTGGTTCTCAAGCTTCCTAATGCTGTGACCCTTTAATGTAGTTCCTCATGTTGTGGTGATCTCCAGCCATAAATTTATTTTTGTTGCAACTTCATAATTGTACTTTTGCTACTGGTATGAATCATAATGTAAATATCTATGTTTTCCAATGGTATTAGGTAACCCCTGTGAAAGGGTTATTTGACCCCCCAAAGGGGTCGCTACCCACAAGCTGAAAACTGCTAGTATAAAACATATATTTACAAGGTGGTTTGACCCTATGCCAAGATGTGCCATAACTATTATTGGAGTTAACCATCCTTATCCTTTCTCTTACTAAAATTGAGGCCTACTCTACAGGAGGGAATCTATACATGGTGCTGTAAACCATTCAAAAGTCCATGCTGTGGGAGGATATAGTACCTAGGCAATTTAATTCATTAGACTTTTATTGTATCCCATATCTATTTATATTAACTATGCTTTTATAGTCAAATTTAATTTATGCCTTTTGGTGTGTTCCATGAGATTTTTTTAAATCTAATGATAACACTTTACATTAAGCTGCTTTACTATCATTTTTCATTCATTCAAAATTATTGAGTGGGGTAGTATTCATATTAGGTAACATTCTAGCAAACCGAAAACTAAGACGTGAGTGGGAAACAATGCATTTCTAACAAGTTTTCAAAGCTCTCTAAGACAAGGAGTCTTTCAACTGTAGCTTCAATCAGAACTCATTGTTCATTGATGCCGGTGGATCCAGTTGTAATCATTGCATGTGGTCTTTTATGAACAGGGGTGATTTCTAAATGTTTCACAGCCTGAAATGTTTGACCCTGTCTTCCTTGACCAAGTTTTTCACCTCCTACTTGCTTCTTTTTTAGTAAGGACATTGTCATGTTTCACTTTAAATATCTTAAGTGCAAAATATGTGGGAAAATTAGAATTTTATAGTAATTGGCCTTTCAAATGAATAGGAATTTTAGGGAAACCAGCTACCAGGCTTTATTACATGTATATACAAACACACACATACACACACACACACTTTAAGTTACAGTTATTATTTAAAATTAATAATATATAATGTACTTGAGAATATCTAATAATTGATAACTATAATCACACACACACACACTTTAAGTTACAGTTATTATTTAAAATTAATAATATATAATGTACTTGAGAATATCTAATAATTGATAACTATAATCAACCTGTAAGTCTCATTGACCTAGAGATAATCCAACCTAACACTGCGTTTTACAAATGACAAATTTGGAGTTGGCATCCAATTGCTGACTGACTCTTGCATCTCCATATTATTATCTTAAGATCAGGGACTGGAACCCTGATTTTTCTACCTGTCAGTTCATTGCTCTGTCATAACTTTTTTTTGGCTTTGTATCTATTATGACATTAATTTTTAAGATACATCATCATTTTACATATCACTAAGATAATATTTCAAAATATTTTTTATCGAAATTTCTAAAGTTTCACTCATGGTAATCTCAGCCAAGACTCAAGTCTATCACTCATGCATGCTGCTTGTTGGTTTGAAGCATTTTGTTATCTGTTATAAAGGATCTGGTGCCTTTTTCTGCCCTTCTGCACTGAATAGCATGGCAGGCAATCCTTTCACATGATTACCAGGAACAGCATGAAGGTCACGTTGACGTAATTGTGGATGTCTTTCTTTTCTGTGTTTCACAGAATACCTGTTTCTGTACATGAAGGTCTGTAGGAATCTGCTTATTCTGCTAATGAAGAGTATTTTGGTGAGAGCAGGTGTGTATGTCCTCTCCGTCGTCACTATGCTGTTTGGGGTAAACAGCTTTCCCTACCATCCATGAGAAGATGCTTGTAAAGTGCAACGACACTCATTATATCTTGTGCTGCCCCTGGCTCTGTCAGGAAGAGGACAGCTTGGAAAGCAGTGAGAAAAATCAAGTAATTGGATAATGTACCAACTGTTTTTGTCTTCACCAATCAGGAGACATTCATTGTAAAAGACATGTTGATTTCTGAGATATTGGTATCTAAAATAGTAATAATCTGACTCTCATATTGGTGAAATATGATTCACCATTCAGACTTGCTAGTTTTGTTCACACAGAACATTTCTTTTGGAATAGTGTATTATGGAATTCGTTGAATATATACTTTAAACACTTCTTTGCCTTTTGCTAGCACATCTAAAGTGTGACGTTCACTTGGGAGTCTGGGTTGTGTGTATATCCCGTTGTTTCTTTTTCTGTTTGTTTTGCTTTGGTCTTTTTTGTTTTTTTAACCTTGCTAAATCTAACAATTTGTCAGTCCTCTTTAGTAGACATATTCAAAGTTTTAACATGATGCTTGGTGCATTGTTTTTACCTCACAGCGCTTATTTAAAGCTTATGTAACAGATATCATAAACATGACATTTTTAAGCTGGGAAAGGCTTTTTCATTATTTCTTCAAAATTGAAATACATTTAAAATGAACGTGATTTTTAAATTATTCATCTGCTCACAACATTTTACAATTTTATAGCAAGTTACCTAAATCATACTGAATATTCAATAATAAAAGTTTTTTTCTTAAATCCCTACTTTGAAATGTGTTGAGTGTATACAGAGAACACGAGTTTAATTTCAAATACATTTAAAATGGCTTCAACTTCACTAAGTCATAATTACTATTTTGACAGTTATATCTTATAGACATTTATTTTAATTGCATGTAGTAGTGATTCATTTTAGTATGGCAGCCTCTGCCATTGTTGTGTTGTCCAAATTATGCTTACAGAAGCCATGTCAGAAATTCAACCTGTAATTCAGTAATTAACCCGAATCATCAATTAGCTCTTGTGAATACAGATTTCCTATGCATTCGCTCCAGGGTTTTTTCTTTCTTTACTAATTAAGTAAATCTCACTACGGTGCCTCTACCTACGCACCCTTACCTGCAGCTATCACTAACTCATCTTGATTACATCCTACATACACTTTGGATCTGGTTTCTTTCTATCTCTTGATTAAAGTGTTTGCGGATATCAACCCTCTTCCACGTGGGTTCTGCTTATAGCCTGATCTCTCTACTGAACTTACTTTTTATTACCTCTATTTCTTTTACCATCTTGAAATGCAAGTCATGCCTTGTTTTACCCACCCAGCTGAAATGATAATGGCGGCTCCACTTCAGAGGAAAAAGCCAGTATCCTTAGGAAAGACTGCAAGAGAGGGGAAGAGAGATGGTTCAGTGGTTACGAGCACTGACTGATGTTCCAGAGGACCCAGGTTCAATTCCCAGGCTGTCCAGTGTCTGGTCATGACAGGATTTTAAAAAAAAGGATTAAAAAAGAAGAAGAAGAAGAAATTACTGCAAGGCTAATTGCCGTCCACCAGTCCTTTCCCAGAGTCTTGTTATGTGCTGTTTCTCAGTACCACTCATCACAGTGAATTCCCTGAAGGCAGGTCTCATGGTTTCTCTTCCATGGTGCTTTTGCACATGCAATGTGTTTCCCTGCATAGAGTATTCTTTCCACCTTACAGAGTTGCTTTTGGGCATGCACTGTCTTTTACATACCAGTATCCACCTCTCAGGACTGCCATATTTGTTCTAGTGGAAACTTCATCTCCTCCTTTACTGTCCTTGTCTTAAAATGCGAGTCTAGATTTGTTGGTTTCTCTTAATTGGCTCTGTGTATTACACCCCAGCGATCTTCACAAATACTTGCTTTTATTCTCTCTATTCTCTGCAGTTTCTCCAGCAATTGACAGTTAAGTGTGTGATGGTTACTTGCTTTAAAAAAATAATAATAACTAGGATGATGAAGTGGGTTAGGTTAATCCTGGGCTTTGTTAAGGTTGGCTTTTACAAGAAAAGTTTGCTATGAAAAATAACATGACCAATAGAAAATGTTTTCAATAGACTTTAAAAGGTCTAAGAACGGGGCTGGAGATCTGGCTCAGAGGTTAAGAGCACTGCTTGTTCTTCCAAAGGTCCTGAGTTCAATTCCCAGCAACCACATGGTGGCTCACAACCACCTGTAATGAGATCTGGTGCCATTTTCTGGCTTGCAGGGATATGTGCAGACAGAACACTGTATACATAATAAATAAATAAATCTTTAAAAAAAAGGTCTAAGAACACATGGTTTAGGAATGTTCTTAATTAAAAAATGTATCTTATCATTTGTAAGTCAAGTGCATTATATATCTGGTTGGCAAGGCCATTTCCTAGTTGTGCAAAGTCAAGTGGTTAATTATCTTTCCAAATCTGTTCCCTGCTCTATTTGCTCTAAATACTTTTCTGGCTTGTCACGAATTGCAGGTGTGAAGGGGAGTGTGAACTATAAAGAAGTATTTATGAGGCTTAACTATTAAATAGATCTAGCCCATTCTGTTAGTTATTGATGTAATTTTAATCACATTTTTGGAATAAATTATAAACTTTAAATATTATTCTACACATATCTTTCACTAATTAAAACAGGCTCCACCTGCTGCCATCCTCTAGGTTTTCTCTGATACTAATGCTGATTGGGATGTGCTTTGTGCTCTTAACATCATCATACCCTTCTGTATTAGCCAGGGTACAGAACTGGTAAAATCAATCTCTCTGTACCCAAATGGGATTCATTAGAGTGGCCTGCAGGTTATGGTCCTACTATTCCAAAAATGGATGTCTCCTGATGGAAATTCCAAGAATTCAGTATTTGTTCATACCACGAGGCTGGATGTTTCAGATGGTCTTCAATCCTAGAGAACTAGGCTCTAAGAATGGACTTGCCAGTTAGAGTGACCAGAAGCAGACAAAAGCAAGGGCTTCCTTCTTCCATGTCCTTTATATAGCTGTCACCAGGTGTGGCCCAGATTTAAGGTAGATCTTCCCACCTCAAAAGTTCCAAATTTAGGTGGGTCTTCCCACTTCAAATGATTCAATCAACAGAAATCCCTCACAGGTGTACCCAGCTGCTTGGGTTTTGGTTAATTTCAGATGTAATCAAGTTGACAATCAAGAATAACCATTACACTTTCCAAACAAACAAACAAATAAACAAACAAACAAACAAACAAAACATAGGTCTCTTCAGTATTTATGAGGATTGGGTAAGCAACTATACCCCCTTGTTCAGTTTTCAGATCTGAATATATTGAAGTATTTCACTAACATTAAATATGGTTTCTATCTAGTTAGGGTTTCTGTTGCAGTGATAAAACACAATGACCAATAACAAACCGGGGAGGGAAGGGTTTATTTCCTCTTACAGCTGGTAGACCATCATCCAGGGAAGTAGGGCAAGACCCTGAAGGCAGGAACTGATGTAGAGGCTGTGGAGAAGTGCTGCTTGCTGGCTTCCTCCTCTTGTCTTTCTCAGTCTGCTTTCGTATTGTATCCTAGACAACCCACCCAAGGGTGGCATCACCTCCCAGGGCTGGCCTCACCCACATCAATCATTAATCAAGAAAAATGCTCCACAGGCTAATATGGTGAAATCATTATCTTAATTGAGGCTCCCTCTTCAAAAAATGACATGAAACTAGGCAGCACAGTTTCTAAGGGTTTATTTGCCTGTCATTATACAAACAATATTTGTAGACTAACATTTGCCTAAAGGTTGTAGAAAACTAGAGTCTACTTTTTTAATTGGCCACATTGAAAATAATTCAAGGAAGGCATTGCTCTCTTACAGCTTGTCAAAATTAGCAAAAGAAAGTAGTTTTAATTCTCTCCTATAATTGAATTTTTATGTGATTATTGATTGGTCTTTGGTAAATACAATTAACGTAGTAAGTCTTCCCATCTTTTAAATGAAGATTCTGAAAGACTAACAGTATTAGTCAATACTTACTATTTATTCTGGTGCTTGGGCCATCATAATGACGTTTACATATTACCTTATCTTTATAGTGACATTCTGAATATGGGTCAAGCTGCCATAATAAAAGACCATGGACTAGGTGGCTCATGCAATTGACACCTATTATCACCAATTTTGGGAATCTGGAAGTGCAACATTAGAGTGTCAGTGCATTGGAGCTCTGACTCAGGACCTCCTTCTAGTTTGTGGGTGGTCAGCCCCTCACAGTGTACTCATAGACCAGTGACCGGGCAAATGTGAGTTTTCAGGTGCCTTTCCCTGAAACGATATCAACACCAAAGGCTCACAGTCTACCATTTGACCTCATTTAACCTTTTAAAATTTCGTTAGTTTTCTCTAAAAACATCCATATTGGATATAGCTTCATGTGGGAAATCCTTGGGCATGTAAGCATTCAGCTCAAAACACCCTCCAAATTGAGTTCTGTTGTGACCATAGCTATATTAGAAGAAACAACGGACGGTATGGTAACTTGCTAGAGTTACAAGTCAGTAAGTATTCAAGTCAGGACCGGAACCCAGAAAGAGTCTCTCAAGCCCCCATCCCCTTTATGGTAGCTCTGTTCTCTATGCTAATATGAGGTCACAGCACAAAGGTGAAAGAGTGAGAGACATTGTGAAATGGATATAAGAGGGGAAAGTGGTCTGATCTGAGAAGATTTGTATGTCATACTTAAAATCCCAGTTACAGTCTTTGGGAGTTTGTATGTATATATGCCCTGTTTGTGTCTTGGAACTGCTGTTTCCTTGAAGTCATTCACCACCTCCTACTCTAACAATCTTTCTGTCTCCTCTTCTGCATATATCCCCGAGTCTTGAGGGCAGGAGTGTGACACAGACATCCCATTTAGGGCAGAGTAGACCAAAGCTCTGACCGACTGCACTTCGTTCAGTGTGGGACTTTGTATTAATTGCCGTTAACTGCAGAAAGTAACTTCTCTGATGAAGGCTGAGTATGCACTGATCTTGGAAGGCTGTAGCTGTATGTCATTAGGAGTTGTTTAGGACAGCATGTAAGAGTTCTGCACCTGCTCAAGCCAGACAAAATCCCGACATGAAGGAGGGGAAGCCAGCACAAAATCCCACACCTAGGCAAGAAGCTCAAATATATTGTATTTAACTGTCAAAGAATAAATAAAACACTTAGAAAATCCCAGTTACAAAGCCTGTGAAATTGCTTTACTGCAGGGTGTAACTGATTTTTCTCCCCACTTTGTGAGTTCTGATTCTGCTGACTAGTTTCCAGCCAGTCCTTCTTGAATGTGTTAGTACCAGTAAATGCCTTCCAATCCTTCCTGTCACTTACTGAATCCAAGTCCCTAGGAAAGCAATAGTTTCAAACTGCGTTTGAAAAAGTATTCTCCAAATGAATCATATGCATTTGTTATGGTAGTCACTGTTTCTCAAAAAAAAAAAAAAGTATCGAGTTTAGGATAGGAAGCATATCCTTGAAGAAGAATCATGTCTGAGTGAGACACTGAATCATGGTTAATCTCCTACTCATTGCAGCTTGATACCAAGCCCTTTAAAAATCATTTTAAGCGCCAGGTGTGATTGCCTAGTTCTTTAACCCCAGCACTTGAGAGGCAGAGGTGGGAGGAAATCTGTGAGTTTAAGGCCAGCCGGTCTACATAATGAGTTCCAGGACAACCAGAGCAATGTAGACTGTCCCTGTCTCAACAAAATAAAAAATAATTATATTCAAGTAAATTAAAAAATTAAAAACAGTTCTTCAAGGGAAATAATTCTACTTTTAGACAGTTGATTCTTACAGTCAGGGGGTTGTTCTTTGTGCCTCATACTTTACTGGCTTTGGATGTTTTTCAGTCCTTTGGGTTTTGGTCTCTTTTTCTTGTGTCTTCTTCATATGTCTTTTGTCTGGCCGCTCCCTCTAAATATCTGGCCCATCTCTTGACAAACTCCACTCTCTTTACCACATCAGGCCCTGTCTTGTCTGTTCCTGAAAGTAAGTGGTCCCATCCTGCTTCACAGGGGTCAGACTCTCTTGTTCTCTTTCTGACTTTGTTCTTTCTTGTGACATGGAAAGGAGGAAGTCATTCATGTGGCTTGATTCCTGGGGCTTGGATAGATCGAATGGGGTCAGCATTTCTTGAAAGTCTGACTCCTAAGGTATGTTTCTCAAGAACTCAAATGACACAAAGAACTTAACCAGGATAAACTCTAAACCAAGTTCAAGAACCAATTTTTAAAAACGTTTCATATAGTCTTAATTACGTTTTTGTCTCTGTGTGTGGGTATGTGAATGTGAGTATAGGGGCTTGTGGAAGACCGGAGGCATCAGATCTGCCTGGAGCTGAAATTATAGGTCATTATGAGCTGACCAACATGTCTGAGAAGCAAACACAAGTGCTCTGAGCTGTTGATCCATTTCTCCAGTTCCTTCAATCAGTCTTAACTTGAAATTCTTCGAATTGTTCTCTTAAAGGGCAATGACCAGGCCACATTTATTGTGGCAGAAGTTATGGAAAGAAAAGGACTTTAGTGTAACCCCCTCTTTCAATGAAGCTAATTGCATAACCCATATGTTTGGCATAGTTTTGTTGATGTTCTTTCCATGTTCCTACATGAAGCATACTCTACTACCACAGTGTGCACTTGTTCATTAGTTGGTGTTTAATTTCCCACAGTTCCATTTTTTTAATTTAATTTTATTTTTTGAGACAGGGTTTCTCTGTGTAGCCCTGGGTGTCCTGGATCTCACTGTAAACCAGGTTGGCCTCAAACTCACAGAGATCCACCTGCCTCCGCCTCCTACATGCTGGGATGAAAGGCATGCACCACCACCACCCATCATAAGTACATTAAAATCACTATTTGTGTGAGAGTTTCTTACAGGTTTTGATTGTATTTACCCTACCAACTTTTCCCAGATTCACCCCTACTTCCTTACCCACCCAACTTTGTGTCCTCTTTTATTTTTTTTTAAATCTCTCAAGTCAAGTTTGTGCTTATCAAATACTTTTTGTTGTGAGGTCTTTCACTAGAGAGTGGTCAACTCACAGGAGCTAACAATTGCCAGCAGTTCCATGGCCACAGTTGGGAGTGTATGTCCAATTCCCCTCCTCACTCTGGGATTTTGTCTGGCTTGGGATTTTGCACAGGTTGTCCCAATCACAGTGAGTTCATATGTATAGCTGCTGTCCTATATCCAGAAGATACTGTTTAGCTATGATCACCTACTGCCTTAGGCTCTTGGACTGTTTTTAACTCTTCATTTGTAGTGATCCCTGAGCCTTGGGAGGGATGAGCATGTGTGTGTGTGTGTGTGTGTGTGTGTGTGTGTGTGTGTGTACATATATGGGGCTGTATTCTTCCTTTAGGGAAGAGCGTTTTTTAACATACAGAGAATATACTGAAAAAGTTGTGAATGACCTCTAACCACTTCTAGAAGATTTCGCTATGATAGAATTGGGAAGACAAGTATAGGTCAAAGATAACATGTGTTTTGAGTTGAGAATATTATGAAAGGATTAGAACTGAGATTTTTGGTTTAACTGGTATGAGGGTGTGAGTGTGGATATTATGAATTAAGTCCTGGAAGGGAACATGAGTATAGAATGGAAGAGGACAGAGAAAATAACAGAAGAGAAGGAGAGTATGCAGGTAGCAGATTGTTGAGATTTCCTGACCTTTACAATGTTTTCAGATTCTGGTCCTGACAGGGTTATAGAAAATACAGGTGAAGGTGTGTAGTGTGTGTGTGTGTGTGTGTGTGTGTGTGTGTGTGTGTGTGCACATGCACAAGAGAGAGAGACTGTCTGTCTCTGTCTGTTCTTCTATGTGTATTTTTCTGTCAAGATATCTTTAAATTACCCAGCCTGTTCCCCTCATCTCAGGACACTAGTCTTGGCATCTGAGATTGATGACATGAGCTGGTCTTCTCTAAAACTCTTTCAATTTGAAGTTGCTGAACAGGAGCAGACCTCATGTCCTGCTGCGTGTGAAGACAGGGCAGTGCCATAAATTAGAACATGTGGAGCTTTTATTTCTACTGTTACTTTCAAGTCTGTCGTTTTTATTAGTGTTCTTAGAAGTTCTTTCTGTGAAGACAGGCTTTGCACCTGCCTGCCAAAGTTTTAAAGGGACAAACTCTTTAATAAATTGAATGAAGGCAAGTGTAGAGAGCTTGGATTTCATTGCTTCTTCATTTTTTTCATATGCATAAATAATAGAAAAATTCACATGTGCCTTAAGTTACTTGGTTCCTTTGAAAATAAAGGTACTTTTAAAAATGAATATAAAAGTTTGAATGCTAAGGACATCTTGAATTTTAGTTTTGAATATCAAGCATCCACAGAATGAGTACCAAAAAAAAACCAGTTAAATTAACTTTAAATTAGTTATAGAAAAACTGAGCAATTGAAATCTTCCATTATTTGCTAATAGGAAGTGACACTATTAGGAGGTGTAGCCTTGCTGGGGTAGATGTGGATTTGATGGAAGAAGTGTGTCACTGGGGGAGGGCTTTGAGGTCTTAGAAACTTAAGCCAGGCCTAGTATCTCAGTCTCTTCCTGCTGCCTTCCTATCCAAATGTAGAACTCTCAGCTACCTCTCCAGCACCATGTCTGCCTGCATGCCACCATGCTTCCCACCATGATGACAATGGACTAAACCTCTGACCTGTAAACCAGCTTTAACGAAATGTTTTCCTTTACAAAAGTTGCCATGGTCATGATGTCTCTTCATAGCAGTAGAAATTCTAACTAAGATAGAAGTTGGTACCAGAGACTAGGGTATCGCTGTGGTAGGCCATGTTTTTGTTTGGAGGGATGTTTGGGTTAGGAAAGCAGGGAAATGCTTTAAGTGAGGCTTAGTAGACCATACTAGTAGGAGAATGGAAGACACTGTCACTGAGGGTGATTTGAACTGTGAGGGCCTGCCTCAAGAGGTGCAGAGGAGAAGAATGTTAGTATGTGACCTAGAGACGATTCTTGTAATATTTTGGTGAAGAATGTGGCTGCATTTTGCCCTTGTCCAAAAAATCTACCTGAGGCTAAATTGAAGAGATTTGGATTAATTGGATTGGCAGAGGAAATCTCAAAACATCCTAGTATCAACTTCTGTGGCTATTAGTGTTCCATTTCAAGGAGATCTATAATGAAAAGGAGCAGGTTGAGCAAGGAAAAAAAAAAGATGCATCACGAAGTAAAGCCTGATACTAAGTAGAATAAAGGGATTGGTGACCTCAGAGCAATATCCCACCCAGCTAAGGTTCCAACTTGTGAAAAAGAATTAAAGAAAAGTGAAAATGAATTAAAGAAAGGCTTAGGGCCAGATGTCCTGGTGCACATCTTTAATCCCAGCACTCAGGAGGCAGATGCTGGTGCATGTCCAAGTTCAAGGCCAGCCTGGTCAGCAGATCAAGTTTTAGGACAGGTAATCTCAGGAAATGTAGGAAACCATTCAAAGCAGAAAGCTGGTGAAGATGTCACCGAACTAGGAGGCCATGTTCCAGTTATAACAAGCAGCAGAACTTGGTAGCTTCAGCCAAGTGGTTCTGGCTTTAGAGTCAAAGATACAAGGAAGGGGTTATGAAATATCCCTGCACATCTAAGAATAGCTGCTAAGGCCAAGCCTGTGTCAGGGGTGTCCCTGAATGTATGCTAGAAAGGCCATTGTGTGAAGCTGTGAAGGTAAAGCCTAGATTGCCTTTGAGACACCAAAATGTTGGAGATACAAGAGCCGTGGGATACCTGCCCAGGAGAGATGTTAACAGGGAGTGGGGCCAGCCTAGGGTTAAAGTGTTTTGCAGTCAACAAAACTGAAGGGAGTTGGAGATCTGAAGAGCATTTTGACATTAGACCTGGAGGTGTAGAGTTTGGAATTTACCCTGCTGGTTTTCTGTCTTGCTTTGGTACAGTATTTCCTCACTAGGCTCCCTTTTCACCCTTTTGGAATTGTGATATATATCCTGTGCCATTATATAGTGGAAGTATGTGATCTGCTTTTTTATTTTGATTTTACAGGAGATTACAGTTAAGAGACTGAATGGGTCTCAGAAGAGACTTCAGGCTTTGGATTTTTTACAGGGTTGAGAATAGACTGTATGGGGACTTTTAAAGTTGGACTTAATGCATTTCTGCATTATGATGTAGTTACAAGCCTATGGGGGTCAGGGAGTGGAATATGGTGAATTAGAAGAAAATGCCCCTCATTGGCTCTTAGGCTCATAGGCTCATAGGGAGTGGCACTATTAGGGGGTGTGGCCTGGCTGGAGTAAGTGTGGCTTTGTTGGAGGATATGTGTCAATGGTACAGACTTTGAGGTTTCAGACACTCAAGCCAGGTTTCTCACAGTCTCTTCCTGCTACTGTCACATCCGGATGTAGAACTCTCAGCTACTTTTCCAGAACCCTGTATGCCAGCATGTGCCATGCTTCCCACCATGATGACAAGTGGGCTAAACCTCTGGACTGTATGTAAGACAGTCCCAATGAAATGTTTTCCTTCATAACAGTTTCTGTGATCATGGTTGTAGTAGAATATTATTTTAAGGTATGTTACTTTTGTTTATGTTGCATTGCATTGGTTTAACTCTGTGAAGCTGTGTTACTGTGCCTGTCTAAAACACATGATAGTCTAATAAAGAACTGAACAGCCAATAGCAAGGCAGGAGAAAGGATAGGTGGGGCTGGCAGGCAGAGAATATATATAGGAGAAAACTGGGAGGAGAGAGCTAGGAGTCAGAGAAGGAGGACTCCAGGGGCCAGCTACCCAGCTACACAGCAAGCCATGTAGTAAGGGTAAGATTTAAGGGTAAGAGAGCAGGAAAAGCCCCAAAGCCAAAGGTAGATGGGATAATTTAAGTTAAGGAAAGCTGGCTAGAAACTAAGTCAAGCTAAGGCAGGGCATTCATAAGTAAGAATAATTCTCTCTGTGTGATTTATTTGGAAGCTGGGTTACGGGCCCCCCAACAAAGAGTTAAAAACAAACAAAAACACATGGTGTCTCTTCACAGCAGTAGAAACCCTAACTAAGGCAATTCATTTATAAAATTTTAATGTTAGGACGGATTGGGAGATGGGGCATGAAAGAAAGTGAGGCCTGGCTGGAGGACACATGGGCACATGCTCTCTGGGCTCATATCCCTCAAGACTAAATCTTGCCTTGACCTTTATATTCCATTTCTTTACTTCCTGCCTACCCGATTTGAAGAATTCCCTTTGCCATGTGTTCTGACCTCTGTGCTATTCCTTTCACATACAAGGGAGTCACATGATTGTAGACTACAGTCATAAGCCTAAATAGGTTTTCTTTTTCACATCTTTGGTCACGAAAGCAGCCATTATGGCATACTAACTTGAATTTCCAATTTTGCACATTTTTTTTTATCATGGAGTGTTCTTTTGGAGCCTTCCCTCCCCAGCTGCATTCTTTCTCACATTGGTTTTCAAGCTCTCCCAAGATGTCAGACTGTCTATCAAAATCTCTACGTATGGAAGGAACTGACAGGTGAGTTCCTAAGTATTGATACTGATAAGACGGAACACCTTGAAGATCGAGTCCATTGTATTTTATTAATGTTAATGCTCAAATCAAAGTGAGTTTGTCAATTCATTTTCATAAAAAGGTCATCCACTAGTCATGTTAAGGAAAGAGTAAGGCAATAGTAATCTTCTGGGTTCAGCTCAACCAGCTCACAAGAGCTGTAAATGTTCATAAGCTAGCAATTAACCACAAAGATCATTGAGTATAAAAGTATGTAAACAATATCCATATGGAACCAAGACTAAACTAAAAAATGATCATATCTTAATGCTGTATATGCATTTGTAGTTATTTTCAACCATTGTTTCCGTGAGCTATCTAATGGTCCATCTGCTTCTAAGTCCTCTCAAACCACATCCTAGAGTTTCCTTGAGAAGAGCCACTGCAAATTGTATTTATGCTATGAGAATGAGCCAGTACCACGGTTCAGAGTTTGCTTGATGGTTCTACTGGCATATACACTTAAGAAAATCCTGGAGGAAACATAAATAATGACATTAAACATCAACCATGAGTGTGGTGCGTGTCTGCCGCACTAGCACCCGGGAGGCTGAAAACAGGAGGAATACAAGTTAGAGGTGATCCTTAGCTGTACTAATAAAACGCTGATTGGCCAGTAGCCAGGCAGGAAGTATAGGTGGGATAAACAGACAAGAAGAATTCTGGGAAGTGGAAGGCTGAGTCAGGAGACGTCAGCCCGCCATCCAGGGAGCAGCATGTAATGGCACACAGGTAAAGCCGTGGAACATATGGTGACATATAGATTAATGAAAATGGGCTGAGCTTAAGTGTAAGAGCTAGTCAGTAGTTAGCCTGAGCTAATGGCTGAGCAGTTTTAATTAATATAAGCCTCTGTGTGTTTACTTGGGTCTGGACGGCTGCAGACTGGGTGGGACACAGGAAAACTTCAGCTACAAATTCTGATTACAATGGGCATGGAAGAAACTCCATATGGAGGTTACTTTCCTTATGGCAAAAGTTAACTATTTGGGCAAGAAACTGTTCTTGCCTAGACTGCTTGGCAAAATATTGTATCAACTGGACATGTAGGACCCCATGGAAAAATGGCCACTAAATTTTGCCAAAAAGAGGCGAGATGGTTCTTCAGGTTCCTGCTTCACAGAGAAGACTGAGAGACATTCTGCAGGACACAGGGAACAGTGACTGAGAGACTCTAGGCTGAAGATGGGTGCCCTAATGTTACAGAGGAACTTTGGATGACTGTCCAGGCAACCAAATGTCTCTGTCATTCTAGATTTTTGGAAGTTGCTTACAGTGCACTTCTTGTTTACTTAGGTAATATTACATCCTTCTGGGGTCTTTAATATAGTTGAAGACTAGATAGTTATAATTGTAATTTTCCTTGGTTATGATAAAAGATAAATTACATATTAAACTTTAGACTCACAAATATAAGATATATGATAAAAATATTTTCTTTAAGTTTGCCAAATACAAATAGACTAGATATTGTAACTATAATTCTTGCTTGATAACTGTTCTAGTATATGTAATTTTACCATGTTAAAGTTAAAACCTCCCTTTTTGATTAGACAGAAAAGGGGAAGTACTGTGGGATGTCTTTCTGTATGCTGTTAATATGTGTTGCTATGATTGGTTAATAAAGAAGCTGCTCTGACCTATAGTGAGTCAGGTTATAGCCAGGCAGGAAATCCAAGAGAGAGACAGGAAGAAGAAAGGCAGAAGCAGAGGAGACTCCAGCTGCTGCCAAATTAACAGCAACATACCAGCAGACCAGAAAAGCCATGGAACATGTGGCAAAAAACAGATTAATAGAAATGGGTTAATTTAAGATGTAAGTTCTAGCTAGGAAGAGGCTTGCCATAGACCATACAGTTTGTAAATAATATTAAGCCTCTGAGTGATTATTTTATAAGTGGCTGTGAGACCACAGGGCCAGGCAGGACTGGAGAAACCTTCCAGCTATAATGATCACTACTTCAGACAGACCTTCTCCTGAAGAACAGAGACATCCCTAAATGAACATGCTGTTTCTTCATCTTGTGGCTGAATTCACATCTTGTTTGTTCTCTTTCCACTGAAGAATGCCAATAGAGTTTCTGCAAATTACATTTTGGTTAAAAATTAACATAAGCATTGTGTGCAAATCTATTGGCTGAAAATACATACATACATACATACATATATATGTTATAGCTTTGTAGATTTATAAGGTCTTCAACTGAATTTACACATCCTTTGAGTCAGTAGCATTTATCATAATTTTATATATATCTTCACATGGACATGTTTATTTTTCAGAGAAGAATGAGATAAACATGTATATAAATTTTTGAAGATTTTTTTTTCTGTGTGAGTTTGTTAAATGTTTAGTGCTGCCCACTTTCACGTATTACCAAATTATTATCAAATATATTCAACACAGAGAAAAAAATTGTTCCCATTATTATTATCATGAATTGAGACACCACCATTACATTTGAAATATGAAAACAGAAAATATCATTGGCACCCTATCTTTTAATGCAAAACTCCCAAGTTAACTATGGCTTAGTAAATGAAATATTTTCACAAATAATGCGTTAGAATATTTCTACTGCAAAGGCAAAATAGATGTATGAATAACTGCAGGTGTTCGGTTTTCAAAGCTTAAGGAATCACTTGAACATCGAAACCTATGTGGTATTATATCTCCTAAAGGAAGATATAGTTTGAGTGGATTCCACGGTTGTTTGAAGTACTGAAGTATGTGGCTTCATAACTCTCTAACATTTCAAATTCAAGATTTAATAATCTCTCACCTGTCAAATCATCAAATGCCCTTTCAGAAGAGAATGTTGTAGCACCCTCATTTCAATGGCTGCCTTGGATGATACAGTCTTAAGCCATTGATATGGATAAAGAACCTGGTGAGCGTCAGAAAAAAGAAAAAGGAAGGCTCTTGCCTGGGCTTAATATATTTTTGCTCTCTCAAAAGGCAGGAAAATATTAGCTTTAATTTATTCACTTGTACATTTTTTTAAACTTGCAGCATTACAGATTATGGAAAATAAAATGAGTAGATATGCAAAACAGCTGTGAGCGCTTTGTATGAACAGTGCTGTCTTGACGTTCAGTTATTGATTTTCTTTGTGTGTCTTAACTTTGAGGTGAATATGATGGAAAAGCAAAATCAATATGAGTGAAAATT
This sequence comes from Peromyscus nudipes, assembly GCA_902168325.1. Lineage (NCBI taxonomy): Eukaryota > Metazoa > Chordata > Mammalia > Rodentia > Cricetidae > Peromyscus > Peromyscus nudipes. Next base: position 1,794 of record CABHPH010161409.1, on the reverse strand, counting down.
TACATATGGGCTGTTCTTCAGTGTGAGGCAGCGATTATGTTTCCCCGAAGTACATAGGCTTGTCTTTACAAAAACAGTGTAAAGGCATGGATGAGAAGTCAATGGCAATAACAAAGCCAGAGGGAAAGTTCTTTAGTTCAGCAGTGGTAGTAATAGAGTTCTGGTTTCTAATTGGTACTTTATAGTACAGATGAGCTGTAAAGTGAGATTCTTTTCAGTGCTTACTCCTTTAAATAAGTGTGGATCCTAAACTAATGTCAGAGTCCGTATTCCTGAATGTTTCCTTGCACATCATGAATGTATATGAATGTTCAGAATACACACACGCACACACGCACACACACACACACACACACGCACACACGCACACACACGCACACACACAGAGAGAGTAGTTCCATTGGTAATGCATGATCAGATGACCAACAACCTCAGATACAGGATTGACTAAAAGCCAGCCATCATTATTTTATGTGTGAAAAATCTGCATAAGTGAAGAAATATTACAGTACAAACTAAGGCTTCTCAGTTTTTAAGTTCTTAGTCCTCTTAATCCTTTCATCCAAACAAAAATTAAGATAATGCTTTATATTAACTAAGTTTACCTGAAATGCTTAAATTCACACTTTGGCTGTATCTATATTTACTTCTTACAAAAAAATAAAATAATTTATTATATTGATAGACAGATGTCATTCTGTCTATATAGATGACTATAATGAACAAAAGCAATAATGAAGTCAAATCAGTGTCATTAAATAAACATCTTTAGAAATTGTAAAACAATGTAATAACTCAATAACAAAATAGATCAAGAAAGAATATACTTGTATACCTATCTGCACATAGGTATAAATTCATACACACACATCAGCAGTTGGTATTGAAAAACACTTGTTCTTTCCTACTTGTTCACTAGAATTTGGAATAAGATTGTGTGGTAGAATAGTATGTCACATGAATGAGGCAAAACAAACAAACAAATAAATATGAGTTTCTTAATCTACCATCTTTAGTGATGGCATTTGCTCACATTTGAGAATGAAAAGAATGGAATTTAGAGGAAACAGACTGCTGTCTCGTTTGGAGAAATGAGAAAGCAATATAGAGAGTATCCAATCACAAATTGTAGCCCAGTATTACATGGAAGATTAACATCAGCCAAAATGATCATCAGAAGCACAGACTGCACATTTACAGAAATACAAAGGCAGTGGGTGTGGCTTCAAGTGAATGTGGCTTCAAGTGGGTGTGGCTTCAAGTGGGTGTGGCTCAAGGTCTACTTTACCTATAAAGATGGGTATTTCCATTGTTACACTTTTAAAATAAATTTTATCACAAAAATCTACCTTCTAATGACACATAATTATGTGGTTTAGAATAATTGTCTGGCTTTGGAAATGATCAGTAAACGGTTTGTGTATTAATTAAATGTTCCTCTTAGTCACAAGGAAAATGTTTAGTAATAGCTTTAGTGTGTTAAGTAGCATGCAAGTTGTGGACTGAGTCCAGATTTTTTTCTCATGAAAATCCTTCAAATATTTGCAGTTGTATACTCATAAATGTATTTTGGATGTTTCACCATCCACTTAGGAGATGTCATAATTCCATACATCCTCCTATTCTGGTGTGTTTTTCTCCTGCTTGTCAAAAAAGGAAAGCAGAAGATGGTCATTTAATTTACAATTGAATTATAGAAATAAAATCTGAAAATCATTCAGGCCACTAGAGAGATGGCATCACTTGTGGGGACAATCTGAATGTAAGCCATTGCCTAAGACCCAAAAATTGTTT
>CABHPH010161408.1:0-44912 GCA_902168325.1 Peromyscus nudipes | reverse complement strand
AAGTTTTATGAGGCAAGATCCATTAACGCTGTAATAATGGAACTGAGGGTGAAAGGCCAGCGTGTGGGATTTTTCTACTTCACTTTAACTGTCATCCCAAGTAACTTTCAGGTTTATGTGTATAATGAGCCTGAAGTGACACTGGGATTTAATTATTTCTACTGTGCTTTAGTAAGACATTATCATAAACTTTTCTGGCCACAATTGAGAATGATCCATTTCAAAAACCCAAAGCTAAACTATTCCACTCTGAGAAGCCAATCTTCTCTCCCTATGTTTGTTATTTGTTTCTGCATTCTCATTCTCTTCATTTCAAGCCTTGCTCAACTTTGTCAAGACTGTCAGTTTCTAGAAAACAGCCCCAGCCAGTTATTTTATCCGCCTCAGGAAAGAGTTTTTTTAATAGAAAAAAATTACTCATATTATGTGTCAGTATAAATTTATAGGATTTCCTAGTAACATATTTTCAACTTTGATTTCACTGGAATCAAACTACAAATTTTTCCTCTTTGAAAGAGGAGAAGGAATCAAAACAGATCTCACTCATGCAGTGTCAAATAACCACACCTCTTATTTCCATGAGAGAAAAGCAAAGAAGAGAGGAGCAAGTGCTTTTGGGGGTCATCAGCAATGGTGGGGTCAGATACTAAGATCTTTAGGACACACACTCTGTCCTTCAGGGTGAGAGCTGTGATTCACATGTCCCCAGGACACAGAATCTTTGAGACCATGAAAACGTTCCCTGCCTCCTCTCAAACAAGTCCAACTCTGTTTCTTTTAGTACCCTGACAGTTGAGCTCTAGCTTCACTTCTTCCTCATTCCAACTATCTTGTCTTCCAGGCAAATCAAGCCCAGAGACTCTAAAATGTTATTGTCAAATCCCTCCATTCTCCTGTTTCACGCTATTCTGGCCATTCTGCCTTTCTTCCAGGTACTTCCCATCTCCACATCCTCCTGCCTCTCCTAAAGATAGAGACTGCCTACCGAGTAGACCCTGTCATCAGCCTCCTTTGGAATCCTCAACCACCCCCAAGCTTTCAGTTTTACTTCTCAGAATGTGCTGTGCAACTTCTATCTTCACCGTGTGGTGACGTCTGTCACCACCACCCATGGCCCATGTACCATTGTAGAGGAGGGGGCAGGAAAATCGTAAGAGCAAGTGGTCTGGGAGGACCAGAGACAAACAGTCTCTTCACAATATGATAGGATTGCAGTACTCATGAACTCACAGCAGCTGTAATTACCTGAACAAGAACCATACAAAATCAACCCAGTCAAGCTTCCAGCATGGAGCAGGAAGGGGTTCATGAACCCCTATCCCTATCTAAGGAGTTATCTACCATTGATGGCTTCTGGGGTAGGGGAGTCATTTTTCTGTAAGAGTGTGTGACCCAGAGTCAGTTAACCATAGTCCAGTAGATGACCATACACTCAGGACTATAATGGGAAAGACAAATTAAGACTTAGTGGGTTATTAAAAAAATAAAAGGATACAAAGTGGGTAAATCTGGGAAAAGTGGGGGGGGCAGTGAATATGTTAAAAATACATTATATTCTCACAGAATGAATAAAAGTATTTTTAAAGGAGGAACATGTAGCTCAGGGGTAACTTTCAGTTTAATTCTAAGCAGCAAAGAAGAAAATGACAAAAGGGGAACCAAAAGTCAATTTAATCAATTATACATATTTTATAATAGAGACTATGTACTACCAGATGATAGTTCCATTCTTACAAGGTATCTGCTAATATGTTTTGTATTTGATAAACAGGTCAATGACAGAGAGGTAAAATGAGTTGCCTAGTGCTACACATCTTGTAGATGACAGACTCAAACTTCAGTCATTCTAGCATGATGCCAAACTGGATCTTGGCCACCAAGAGACTGACCTTAGCAATACATCTGAGTTCATGCTTGTCTGTCTCTAAGTATCACAGTGAGGGAATTGATAAAAATAGAAATATTTCAGCCCTTTAATGCAGTCAAACAACAGTTAAAAAAATCACAGAGTACATGTGCCAGAGAGCTCAAAGTCAGTAAAAAACCTCTATGTCTAATGACTACAACTCTGGAAACAGTGACCATCAGCCTCAAACCTTCATTAAAGGTAAAAATGATGATCATCCAGGGTGTATATTATATGTCAGCATCCCTTCAAGTTATGAGGCTCACATGCACCAGCTATTCCCGTCACACTCAGCTGGTGGTAGTGTTGAGTGATTGTCCCTGAACAAGGACAATCTCTGCTTAGAGTTCACATCATCACCAGTCTTCTCTGACAAAGTAAAGTAGTCATCTATCCAAAAGACTCAGAACTTGAAAATGATGGGGCTTGGTTCTCCTATCTCTACTGCTTCTCTCTTGTCTCCTAGCTTGAAGCTCAAGGATTGAGACAATGGGATGCCACATTTGCCACCTAGGGGCTGATGGCAGGCACTTTGGCTCTCTTTCTCTCAGGGTCACTGTGAAAGAATGTTCTGGGGTAAAACAAAATGGCTGGCAATCCTATTTCAGGTAGATCATCAGATGGCTGATGACAGCCCTATAGTTAGATCTGTGCATCATCAGTACTGAGTGGCCTGTGGGCAGTGAGCATGTGAGACAGAGCATGAGCCAGAAGATTTCATAGTTCACATTTACGGGCAGCTAATACTGCAGAGAAAAATTCATGACATTGACTGCCTTTGAAAGGAAGATGTGTCCTACCCAGTTTTCTTGAACATCATGTTTTGTTTTACAGAGCTGATAATGTTACTGCTGCCTGTTAAGCTCATGCATAGACATGTGTAAAATCATGCAAAGGCTTTACTAACAGTATCTCTTACATGAAAACTAGACAGAACTTTTGGAATTAGACCATCCACAGGTTGTCCTACAGGGACTAATGGAGAGGGTCTTCTGTGTATTCTGATTACCACTGTGACTATTTGCCTCATTTTGTTCTAATATCTTTGGCAAAGAACCACTTATGTACCTGAGAATTCACAGTGCACAACAGGTTACTTTCACTATATAGAAAAACACAAACATTGTGAAGTCAATGAGAGAACTATGTATTCTGGAACAACTGGCCATGTTAGCAAAAATGTTTGTGCATAAATTTGCTTAATAAAGATCCCTTTTAAAAGTTTTAATATACTGTTTGCTCTCATAGTAGAGTGATGAGACATTCTGTTATTCTTAAGTCCTCCTTACAAGTTATGAACCAGATATTGTAGATTGGAGGGGGATAACCAGTTCAGCGTCTCACTCTCCAAGGCTAAGAGACAGCCATTACAACACTCCCAGTGGCAGCATTGAGAGTTTTGTCTGTTCTGGTTTAGGTTTTTAGTGCCCCTTTGGTATTGCTCTTAACGGTTTAGAATCTGTCCAAAGTTGGGATGACTACCCATCACTGACTCCTTACTGCTCCTGGACTGTTGCAAACTACAATAAAGATGCAAATTTGGGGAGACAACAGACAAAATTGATACAGTTTCTCTCTTTAATACTTCGTTCATATGTCTTAGGCAATACTTTTTATTTCTTCCTTCCATCTGTGGGCTGATCCTTCTAGAATCTTTGACAATCTCCTTAATATTCTTTTTGCTAATTCCAGAGTAGTGCTTCAAAAACTCTTCCTCAGAGTGCTTTTCTTTCAATGGAGTCTCTCCCTTGGTAATGCTATAATCTGTTGAGTCCATGAAATGTTACTTATATGTATGTTTTCAGGGATGACTGTTTGGCACTGAACAACAATTGGTGTGCTCTTCCCTGGGGAGGACCACTTCTCCTGTTCCCAGATTTACCCAGTTTCTTTAGTTCTTTGTGTAAGGTTGAGAGCTCAGGAGCTTTTCCCATCTAGTTTGGTGTGTTTGTTGGTATCCTCACTTTTTCTTAATGTGACTCTTCCCCTTTGCCTGGTCACATGGAGGCATCTTTAGTGTAACAGTTTATCTAGAAGCCAGCATTGAAAACTGGAACAGTTCTTCATCATTCAGTCACAATACACAAGATTAATGACCACACCTACTGCCTGAACATACTTCTTTGGCTTCTTTCTGCTTTAGATACACTATCCACAGGGAGAAAAATTAATAGGAGAAATCTATACTATCATAGCAAGTCACGACCATAGACCGTTTAGCCTCAGAGGTAGCAAAGGTCAATGGCATAAAGCTAGGGAAGAAAAATTTTGGCCTCTGGATCTAATACTTCCTGAACCTTATTCTTTAAAAAAGCTGTGACTAGGGCACTTTAACTTTATGGGTTCATATTATAAATGCATGTCTCCACTTTGTTTCATGTTAAGCACTGTGACCTTGTAGGCCGAAAAGTATCCAGCTCTGTACTGTGTTGCTATCCAGGGATCCCGATAAAACTGTGTAATGACAGATGCCCTTGGATGTTAATAGAACTACTTATTCAGTTGGTTTCCTTAAGTGTTCTCATTGGCTCCTGTGGTGAAGCACGGTGCCTTTTCTTGGCCATACAGTTTCTTCATAATACCCACCCACCTATGGGGAATGGGCTGTTGTGCATCCACTTTTATTTCTGGGAAATAATGCACTGACTACAATTCTTTATGGTACTTCAAGGTAGTTTCTGATACTTTTCTGGTACTTTTTGATAGAAAAATATCAATGAAATGAAAATGCAATGTATGGGGCACTGAAAATACTTGTGTGCATAACCTACTAATCTATTGCCAGATGTAAAATTTAAAAGCAAGAGCAAAGCATTCAGTAGTTTCCATACAAAATCTAAGAGCTGTGGAACACTGGCCTTTTCAAAAAGAATACTTGATGGTTGGTAGATTGTAATGAAATTTATGGGTTGACATTCAGATGGGTAAAACTTTGAAAACAGGTTGCTGGCAAGTAGGACTTGTTTTCATTATTAAATGATAAATAAAGTCCTGTGAATTATCCTGTCCAGGATAAGTGTCTTTGAAAATCATCCATTTCTTCCAGTTATATTCAGATAAAAGGCACGTATGCAGTCCAGAAAGATTTGTATCATTTGTAAGGTGCCAGACTCTGTTTTGTGGTCAGGGACTTGGTGGCAAACGTGACCGCAACGCACCCACTCTCGGAGAACTGACATTTTTAAGAGGATAAATATGACATACATTGGCCCAAACAGGCTTTGGATGGCAACAGTATGTAGAGATGGTGACTGATTTGGGATACAGAAGCACCAGTCAGTCAGTGACAGGAGCGCAGAGACACTGGATCTACCCGTCTCTTCCGCACGATCCTCCTGATACCTTCTCTGCCCCAGGCTGAGCCACCGTGAATGTATGTTTTTCTTAAGAATTTATACCTCTACACGGCAAGGTAGGATTTTATGTTTAAATCTGCCCTTCCCAGATACTTAGTGCTCAGAGGGGATTTTAACCTGTTCATCGCAGTCTTGGCTACTCATCCCAAACACCTGCCCCATGGGAAACAAGCACTGAATGAAATAATGATTATGAGAAATAATGGGTCAGAATGGTGGGTCAAATCTGGGTAAAAAGCTGTAGATTAAAAATACCCGAAAGCACAGGAACTATATCAGACACCATATGGTACTATAAAATACATGTCATGAAGAAGCAAAAGACCCACCTAATTGAGTGAAAGCCCATCTCTCCTGACAGGAATTCTCCTCAAACCAAAGGCAAGGCTCAGTGTTTAATGTCTAGGTACTAGGCTGAAGTTCAGAGTTGAGGGTTGTATGAGATACCTTCTTGGCTTGAAGACTGCAAATCAGGAGAGTCTTCATATCACACACCAGTGAGCAGAGAGCAAGTACAGATGGGATGGACCAGCAAGACAGTCAAATGTAATGAGTGCCTTCCAAGCATTATTTCCAGTATTTTTGTATTTTTCAACTCCTAAAAATTCTCTTCAAAATAATTATCTTGAGGCCCATTCTATAGGGAAGGACACTTAGGCCTGAGCTCAGGTATGTTAAGTGACTGCCTGCCTGGAATTGGATAGCTATTGCTTTTATTCCTTCATTATTTTATTGAGTATCCATTGATTGCCTATTACATGCTGGGCACAGCTTGATCCAGAGAATAAAAAATGTTTCAAAGCTGCTAAATGGCCGTTTAAATTCAGTTCTCTACGACTCCCAAACCCAAATCCTCTCACCATACCAAGGCTCATTTGTCAAGAGTGTGTTTCAAGTTCTTACGTAGTTGATACTTTCCACACACTTAGTGATGCTAATTTTCTCAGTTTCTTCCATTACTGAGGAGTAGAGGTGGGACAGTAATGCAGTCAAAAGGATTTTGTTGAGCGGGAACAGTTTTGCTCTCTTAAATAACATATAAACAACCCAACTTTCTAAACCCGTGTCAGATGAAAGCACAACTTTCAACTCCACGGAGATTCCTTCTTCTTCACCATTCACAATTGCACTGCTGATCACAAGTCCTGGCATAAAATTTCTGAAGTCTGTCTTAAGAATGGGCTTATAATGTGTTCAGTTGATATCCTTGGGAGACCTGCTCTTTTCTGAAGGGAAACAGAAGAGGCAGGTGTGGGGGAGACTGGGAGGAGTAGAGGGAGGGGAAACTGTGGTCAGGATGTAATATATGAGAGAAGAATGGATAACAATTTATATGTACATATACAAATATACACATATATACAAAAGATATATATGCGAAAGATGTACACATATATGAAAGATATATATATGAAAGAAAGGGCTCACAAAATATACCTGCTCTGTGATAAAAGTCCTTAGAATTCTTGGCCAAATCCAAATCTGATAAAAGCTCAATAAAACTAAAAGCATAGAAGATAGGATTACTCAATTTTATTAAACATAATGCTTTGTTACTTCTGTAAGAGACTGGGATTTCCCCCAAATCCTGGTGGGGAAGGGAAAGAAGGATGAAAGCAATCCCCCATTGATTTCCCTCCTTAAATACAGTTATGTCTGGCTGAACTCTTACTTGTAATAATTTCAATCTCAAGCCTTGTTTGGGGGAAATTTTTACTACCTACAGCTGTAGAACAATCCCAGGAGATTGACAAGGTCTATAGATTAAGAGCAAAGTAGCTTAGACTCTAGAGGTTGTAGCCAAAATGCCCACAGTTCAGGCCTGAATGGTACATGCAAAAGCAGATGACCATTACTTCATTACCATTTTTACCCACAGATACATGACCTCTCCACAAAGTCCTGGGTTCAGGTTCAGCTTCCTCATTTCTAGAATCTTGGCCCTCCTGGGGAGAGCACATAGGCACCACTCACAGAACAATGTTTTGCTACCAATCAGCCCTTCCCATGTGCTCACTCCAGTCTCTAAGAAGCACGTATTTCCCAGGTTTGGCTGCTATCCACACTCTATTCTCACTATAAGGGCCATCAGTATAAGAACCATGAAAATACTTGTATTTGAATTACTTTGGGAAATTACAGTCTCTTTCACTATGCTGCAAAAGGAAGCCCTAGATCTCTAGGAGACTCTTGATTTATTTTGGCAAGGAGGGCACAGAAGATATAACTTTTGTATCCTAAGGTTTTTTTTAATGCCAGTTCCTCATTTGATGAGTCTACAGGATAAGGAACTAATCCAAGCCTTCTATAAGGCAATTGAGCTCAACTCTACATGAACACAAGAGTCACTTGGAGCACTTGAAGAAATGTATGGATGCCTGGGCCCAAGCCCACTCCAAATGGATGGGAGGCTCTGGGGAGTCTGATTGGTGCACAGAGGAAAGTATCAAGACATAAGTGACAGCTGGGATAGCAGGTATTGTGAAACAGATGTGGAGTCATAGGGAACCATGAGCGAATTCCGGATATGAAGGGCAAACAGTGGGTGAAAGATCAGTTACTGGACCTCTTTCCCTTTGAGGAGGCCACACAGCCCTAGGCCACTCTTGACCCCAGGGTTGCAGATCACCAAAAGCTATCCTATTAAGTAAATTGCTTTCTTGAGGCCTCCTGAGAATTCTTCCCTGCAGACAGGGATGAGGTAGGAAGAGGATCTGACAGATTGAGTGAATCATCAGAAGCAACTAACACCTCGCTGACATCGCCAGAATGGGGAATCATAAATTCATTCTAGGACAGAAGTTTAAAATGGAAACTTTGCTGTGTTAGGGTTTTCAGAGACACACAACCAATAGGAGGTGTGTGCACACACAGATTTATCACAAAACTAGTGTTTATGGAAGCCAAAAGTCCTGTGATGTGACAACCCCAGTGACAGGAAGAGAGAAACTGCAACTGCTGTAAATCCTGGAGTCTGAAGTCTGCCAGGAGAAGACAGATGACCCAGCTTGAGGAGAGAGGGCGGGGATTTGCTCTCTCTTTGCCTTCTTTGTTTTATCTGGGTCCAGTACCCACTGAATGATGTCTACCCACGCTATTAGAATATGGATCTTCCTAACCCCACCTCCTAATTCAGTGGGAAGCCCTTTTAGAAACACCCTGAGAAGTATTACCAGAAATGTTTTACCTCCTTCTTGGATATTCCTGAACCCAGTAACCTAGAACAGGAAATGAACATCACACTCTGTGACCCACCAGCAAGTTGTCATTAACGTTCTAATGCACCCTGGCTCTGTCCATGTCACGCAACTTACCAATTTGTTTCCAATCTATTCTCAATCTGCTCCACAACAACTGTGAATGACTTTCTGGTAACTCCAAATGATAGTAAGTAGAACTATTTTATTATCCATGATTAACATTCTATCCCTAAAGAAAACAAAAAACTGTATATCTAGGGACACTTAGGTCTCAAAACACTTAACTGAACTGTTCACAGTTGTAGAGAAACAGATTAAAGTCTATTTCTGACAGCAACACATTTCTTTCTCAGTGGCAGGAGCTAGAAGCCCTCAATATGTTACTAAGTTAATATCCATCCACCTCAGTTTTTCCTATATAGCAAAAAGGAAAAAAATTTTAGTCTTCCTTCTAAAAAGTGGGGAAAATACATGAATACTATTACACAGTGTTAAATAACATATGTGACTTGTAAGTAAATGTGTTTCTAGCAAGTTTTTGAAATCATAGTTCATCTGCAGGTAGCTATTTATATCCTCAATACACACGCACACACACACACACACACACACACACACACACACACACACACAAACCGCTTCTCAGTATGCAATATACATGATCCAAGGGATCGGTAGCTTTTCTTTATACAGTTTTAGATGGTAAAATTGTGAGCCAGTTTTGGGGTGAGCATCAGCATCCATTCCTTTTCTATAAGTTGGGTCAATGATGAAAAATGATATTTAACATATAGCTGCCACTAATTGTTGCTTTGTTTATAATTGAAGCTAACCTACAAAGCCAGAGACCCAAACAGTAACAGCTAAAAACAATGCTCATCTCTACCAGCAAACCCCAGAAGGTTCTTATGAGCTCACATCTCTTCATACCTTTTGTGCAAATATATTTCCATTTCAAGACAAGAGAAGAAAAAAATGGTCTATGCAAAAATCACAGGGGGGTTAATGTGGAGTTAACAGGTTAGTGTAGTCATCACACTCAAACCTCTTACTAATTCAAGACAGAACTTGAAACAGTTCTATGAGAGAAGAAATTAATACACAAAGCCACAAAGATAATAGGTAAAACACAGCCCAATGATACCTTGCACAGTTCATTTTCTAATTAAAAGCTTTCTCTTGGGAACAGGGGAGATAGACCAGTTGGTAAAGTTCTTAACCTCAAAAGCATGGGAATCTGAGTTTGGTCCTCAGAACCTATATAAAAATGCTGAGCATGATAACATATGTTGGTAATCCCATTGCTGGGAAGGGAAAAAAAAGGAGATCCTTGGGACTTGCTGGTTGGTTAGCCTAGCTTAACTGGAAGCTCCAGGCCAATGAAAGACTCTGCCTCAAAGGACGTGGGTGGCATGCCTGGCAATGATATGTGAGGTTTTCCTCCGATTTCCACACATACATGCACTCAAGTATATATTCATTCTTCCCCCACCCCATGAATACATACACATACATGTTCATAAAATTTCTTTTTCTCTAAATTTGCTTGCTGGCTTGCCTACTCAGCCTACAATCTATGTCTGTTAACTAGTTAATCCTCTTAACAGTCTGTGAGATCAATTATTTAGGCTTTTTGATAGTTACTTATACTGAAGAGTTCCAAATTCTAAGTAGAAAGGAAATTTATTATTCATCTGCCAGTATGGCAAGGGTTGATATATGGAAGATGGTAACAACCTGCTATCCACCAAGGTCAGAGTGAGACAGAATAATCCTAAAAATGTAGCAGAAGAGATTGAAATGAGATATGAGAGAGGCCTTACTGAAAGTGAGGGTTAAACACCACTATAAATTATCACGATTCAGTTATATTTATTTACACAGTGAACACGGAACTAGCTTCTCTGGGATAGTCAAAGTGTTTTGTGGTGAATATTCTATGTGAAAACAAAACCATAGGAACAATCATTTAAAATGGTTCTATCTGGCCAGTTTAACCAGTTGCACAATCTTGTTACCCATGCAGTAAAGAACCTGAGCTCCATGAATGCATAGACTATGCATAAACATCCCTCTAACTCATTTAAACACGGCATCCCGTGCATGTAAGTTGTGAAACCCTCTGCTGCTCTTTAATAAGGGTGACATTTTTGCCTATGATTTTATTCCCTCAATATCAACACCAAGGAACCAGCATCCCCAGGCTCTGTCTCTTGTGACAGCATAACAGAGTCACATCTACTTGTTCAATTTTGTGTACCGTCATCTGTTCCTCAGCCAATGGCCTTCACTGTAGGTTCTCAGAGAGCTGCAAGGTATCCTATCCTGAGACACTGACCTTGGTTACTTGACTTTTGTGTGTGGCAAGGATACCGTGGATCTCTTTTGGAACAAATTCTTTGGCTTCTCAGGCAGTGTACCAGCTGCCCATTGGCTCTCCCCATTCAGTCTCTCACACTTTCAAGTTTTTTCTAGCTCTCTCTTCAGCCTCTTCCTCTTATATTATCGACCAACTGAACCCACCAAATCACTGATCTCAACTCAGAACTCCTTACTTATGACTCCTACATCTTACCTGAGCCCTTGCCCCTTGTGTCCGCTTGTGTTAAATGCTGCTCCTCTCCATCCAGACACCTAAGTGCAAGTCAATTCGAGAAGCAGGCCAGTATCTTACCTTTCTAGAGTTGTTTCATCTGCAGTTTCCCCACAGTGACAAGTGTAACCACTCACTCACACAGCCATAGAGAAATCTGGAAGTCTTCCACAGCTACTCTCTTTTACACATACAATTAGGATTCTCTTGACTTCTCTCTGCCCCATCCCACCATGAGTGTCATAGTTTGGGCCCTCAGGATGACAGTACTGGCTTCCATTCTGAGTCCGGTCTTCTGCTTCTTCTCTACCCAAACTCCATGTTTCCAACACAGTGGAGCAAGGATCTGAGATGCCTACTCCCCTGCTCAAAATTCTTGCCCAGTTTTCCCCATAACATTCAGATTTTATAGATAAAGTCAAAGTTCTTTGCCATCCTGTCCCGACGTAATTCTGTGTAATCTCAGGTGCTCCTTCTCTCACACCAAAACGCTCGATTTCAGCCCCATGGAACTGCTTTCCATCCCTCTTATCTCTGAGCCTCTGGGCATACAGTTCTGTTGTTCTGTCAGCTATATCTCTATCATGTTCCTTATTTCCTAACCCTTTCATATATAATCTAACTTTAGAAGATCCACCACTGTGCTTCCATATCTTCAACACACACTATATATGTGCTAGCCAATTTTCCATTACTGTATCAAAACACCTGAGATTTTTTTTTAATTTATAGAGAAAAACTATTTTGCATATTGTTTTCAGAGATTTAAGCATATACTTAATAGATTTTATTATTTTCACACCTGTGGTGAGGCAGGAGCACATGATAAAGGAAGTTGCCCAGTTCATGGGGCCAGCAAGCAGGGGTAGGGGAGAGGACAGAGAGAGAAAGGGAGAAAGGGAGAGGGAGAAGGAAAGGGAGAGAGGGAGAGGGAGGGAGAGGTAAGGGTGAGGAAGAGACAGAGGAAGGGAGTGAGAGAAGGAAGGGAGAGGGAGAGAGAGAGAGAGAGAGAGAGAGAGAGAGAGAGAGAGAGAGAGACCCCTGACATTCCCTTCAAGGACATGTTTCCATTAACCCAACTTCTGTCCACTAGGCTGCCTCTCCTCCCAGTAGCATGAGAGGCTGGTGACCAAGCCTGTAACACAAGTACCCTTGGGAGACAATCTTCTGAGGGACAGCACTCAGGCATAGCAGTTGCTACCTTGTACTTTTAGTGCTGTCCAGCTCGCCTGCTTGTCTCCTGGCTGTGAGATCCCTGAGTGCCTTACCCTTTTTGTGTAGGATAAATCTATCAGTAAGTGTTAAAAGACTATGGTTTGGCATAGTTAGGCCAGAGTCTTATGTTTAAACTTAGTATGTTATAGCAAAGTCAAAGGTTAATTTACAGTTTTTGTTAGTCTGGACCACTGCTGGGAAAAGTAAGTGAAAAGAAAAGGCTGGTGTTACCTGTAATGTCACCTGTAAACTAGCCTTAGTTTAAAAATCTTGTGAAGAATAAGTATAACAGCCCTTCTAGGTTCATTTCCTTGGTTTGAGAATACTCTACAGGGATTGATCTCCTCTTTTGACCTTCTAGCTCCTCAGCACTCGGGCCATGTTATTCATATTTTGAGTTATTGACATTTTTAAGGGACAAAGCCATTCTCTAAGTCTCAGCTGAAGAGAACTCAGCAACTCCCAATCTGACACAAGTTATTCACTTATCCACAGATTCTAGGGAAAAACTCAGGGAAAAAGAGTCTTGTCTTAGTTCCTTTTCCTGAACCTGTGATGAAATACTGACAGGAGCAACTTCAGGGAGAAAAGGTTCATTCTGGATTTCCAGTCATAGTGGAGATGTCAGGTGGCCAGAGGTGGAGAGAGCTGGTCACAGCCAGAGAGGGCAATGAATGCATGCTGCTGCCCAGCTCCCTTTCTCCACTTATCGTCTACAATCCTAGCCCATGGAATGGCCTAGCCATAGTGTGGTGGGTCTGCACTCATGCAATCGAGATAACTGCCATGGGCATGAACAAAGATTCACCTCCTAAGTGATTCTAGAGCCTTTCAAGTCGACAATTAACACTAACTATCATAGAGATGTTTGACTCAGATGTCCTCTCAACTAAACTGCTTAGCTTTTTTAGTCTGTCTCTTTGTCTGTCCATCTACCCACTCATCCATCCATCCATCCATCCATCCATCCATCCATCCATCATCCATCCATCCATCTATCCATCCATCCATCCGTCCGTTCATTCGTCCATCTGTCTGTCTGTCCATCCATCCATCCATCTGTGCATCCGTCTGTCGGTCCATCCATCCATCCATCCATCCATCCCTATCTATCTGTTCTCTCTCTCTCTCTCTCTCTCTCTGTATGTATGTATGTATGTATGTATGTATGTATGTATGTATGTGTGTGTGTGTGTGTGTGTGTGTGTGTAAAGCCTGGGTTATTTGTAAGTTAACCAAGTATTTTCCTTGATGGAGCTAATACTTCTCTCACAAAGATTATTCCCTTTATAAAGGTTATCTTTGCTTTTGACAGAAAAGTTATGAACCAAAGCCTATATGTTGACAAAGGATGCAGTACAGACTCTCTGTTTTCCAAGCACAACAAGATGTGTGGTATAATAAGGGGATAGTCAACATTTGCATGCAAATACACATTCTTAGGAGACTGAACTGTCACTATTTTTACTACACCATTTGGTCCTTTTTGCATTAAATATACAGAATCGCTGTGAGTCATATTCATATTTGCCTTTTTTTGCCAGTGCAGGTGATGAACCCCATTTCTGTTTCTTTATGGTTAAATAATTGACATACATAGGATTTCCTCACCCAGGCAATCAGTGAACCAGATGTTGTTTCTTTCTTCCATGTGCCATAATAGACATTTTGTGGAGAGAATGTTCCAGAATAGAAACATAGTCATGTATCACTTAATGACAAACGTACATCTTCAGAAACTTACTAGCAGATGATCTCATTATTGTACAAACATCATAGAGCATATTTAAGCAAATGTAGATGACAGTGTCCTACACATTTAGATTGAATGGAGCAATAACACTTGGCTTAAAACACATAGTCATCTATAGAAAAATGTTTTCTTTAATTTCATTATTCCATAAGCTTTATCCTTTTTCTTTTTTTCTTTATTTAATGTGGTTCTGGGATCAAACCCAGGGCCTTGTGCATTCTATCAATGCTCAACCACTGATCTATGCACACAGCTCATATATCATCCTATTTTAAATCTTTGTATTTTGTTATACTACCTTAAAATATCTTGTTAAAAACAGAGACAATACAAATAGTAGTCTAGGTGTACATATAGTTGGAATAATCAGTTACCATTAGCTTCCTTTCTACATTTTGCCCCCAAGTCTTCAGGAGAAACACAAGCACACACATATGCACATACACACAGAAGCCCTTCCCTGCAACACATGTGAGTCCACTCTAAAATAATAATAAATAGTAAATACATAAACCAGTAACATTTATTATTAACTGGACATGATTGTCTGTGTAGGCTTTTATGTGACTGGCAGTGGTGTGGATTTGATGGTGGATCCACTGTGATGATGGCTATGATCTCTGAGAAGCAGGAATTTTTAGCTCTAGTATAATCTTATAGGACCAGCAGTGAAGTCATCTATGATACATTTCTCAGACTATGTCTCTGTCATTTTATGATGTATGATTACCTTCCTACTCTAGGGCAATCTGTCTCCCAAACAAATATTATACATGGAAGAAAGAGTCACGTGCTTCAGTCTTCAGTGATGAAGTCCTATTTATTGATGTCTTGTTCATAAAGAAATAGAAACAAGGGCTGGGATATATACCAGTGGTAGAGGTCTTATCTAACATATCTAGCATACATGAAGCCCTGCGTTCAACTCCCCAGTACTGCAGAAACAAACAAAACAGAATAGATATTTGACCCCCAGCACTACCAAAAATATGCATAACTATGAAACAGGATATGTGATGAATTCTGTAGACTTAATGTGAAGTTGGAGCAACTAGTACCTGCCTGACAAAAAGGCTATCATGTGGTCCTTGACACTACAAGCTCCCATACGACTAAGGTTAACCACTATTAAAACTAGGCTCTGCTTATCCAGTTACTCACATCCAGGCCACAATGTAATATAAATGGACACAGAAAACATAAAAGACATCTGAACACAAATCACAATGTAAGGTTTTGTTTTTTTAAGAACAAATTTTGCTTTAATATGGCACTTGACATTCTAAATTTTCTTAAATTACAATTGGCAAATGGATGATTGCTAATGGTCTTCATTGGTTCAAAACTACATGATGAGGCCAGTGTTTGAAAGAGTTCTGTGGCAGTAAGCATCCCTGGAATTTTCAGAGGAGAGGTGGAGCCAGCATGTCGGGTGCTACTCTGAAGAAGAATTTCTCAGATGGGCTTGACATTCATAGAGCCCAAACTTCCTCTGACACTAATGTATTGCTGTAGGTTTTTATGTAATTATGGTTAAAGTATTACAATTGTTTTTAAGGCTGTCTTGTGTATTGATTGATTCTGTGACTCAATTTTCATATACAATCCATTACACCTGAGTAGTGAAGAGTATTGGGTCCTGAAATCAGACTGGCCAGGCTGAAATCTTATTACTGGATCCAGCCATAAGACCTGGGGCAAACGGCCTTAACTTTTTACTTAAAAAAAATGGAAAGAATACTACTCACTTTTCCAAAGATTATTTGAGGATTGAATTAACAAACAGAAACCCCTCCCAAAGCATTTACATATAACAAGTAGTCAGTAGATGTTTGTATCCTTTCTCATTTTTCAACTATATTGAAGAAGCACTTTAAGAATTACCAACATTTAATGGCCTATGTGTCTTTGTAACAGCAGGATACACAGCTTAATTCCCATTGACATGTTATAGATGTTTGCAAAATTGGTGGAGTGATTTAGAAGAAGACACAGGGCTGATTTTTGTGGGGTTGCCGATGGCTTTTCTGACAGATGAAACACTGTTTTACATTCACAAAGCATAAATTACCCTTAACTGATTACTCAATGCCTGTCTTACATTGGAAGTTTAAAGGAAAAACATACCATTTCCATCTCACAATCAACTGTCAGCTTCGAAATGACTGCCAGACTGAAACTATAAATGGGAAACATCCCCTTCAGTGTCCACTTGTACTCCATAACTACATACATTTCCTCCAACATGAAGTGGGGTTTTCCTATTCTTTGACACCAATTCTGAGAGGTGCAAATAACCACAGCTGGCCTGCAAAGTCTTGCTCCAACATTAAATTCCATTTGGTTTCCACAGCACAGCAGCCCCTTCCTGCCCTCCAACTAGACATTCCATGCCATGGGCAGTGTGATGAAATCAGTGACAGTGTTTCAATAGAAGCATGCCAGAATGAACTCCAAAGGCTCTAGTTTGAATTCCTGTTGACTGGCTTCTTGACTTTGAGTGAGCACCTAGTTTCAGTGAATCTTACAAACTGAAACTAATCATGTACACAGGCACTCTATGGACTAACTGCAAAGAACAATGTTATCAGAAAAAAAAACATGAATTCAAATTTGTATTAACTTTTTTTCTGAGTCTCCAAGCACAATTGAGACCCTGTCCTCTCCTGATTTGACTTCTGATCAGTAGACTTTCCAGATTCTCTTCTTTCCTATTAGATTCTGGAGGATTGCTATGGACATTATAGAAGAATCAACAATTCCAGAGTTAACCTGCTTTTTTTTGTCTCACTTACAGGATTGTGGAGTCCATGTTTACCACTCTTAAAATTCAGGTCTCTCTTTCCTGCCAGTAGACACTCTCATCCACATGGTATATTTCTCAGCCAGGCGAATGAGAACTGTTACTATCCTGAATGATGCATAGAAAATGAGGAGCTCGGAGTGGGAAGAGTAGGCTGGGGTGCCAGCTCCAATAGAGGTAGTGACAGTCACTGTTATCTGCTGGAGGAAGGGGAAGCAAGATACCATTTGTGTGTGTGTATGTGTGTGTGTGGGGGTGGGTGGGGTGTTGTGCACCAGCTTTTTGCCAAAACTAGTCCAGCTCAGAATTTTTTATTTGCCCAAAACCATACAGTGGTGGTGATAAAATGAGAAGCCAAATTAGGTGAAATGCATTTGCTGTTGGAAATTCTGGGTTGTTGGAGGAACTGTGAGACATTTCCAGGAAGGCCCACAGGTACATATTGATGTCCACAAACTGTGGAGAGGACGGAAGTAGGAACTAGAAGTTTTAAGCCAGAAAATTATTACATCTTCTTTACTTGGAGCTTAAGATAGACTGTAGTAGGAGAGACAGCACCACATAGTTTTCTATGGGTCAAACATATACCCTAGAAAGCTTTTCTTTAACAGCATGTACACAGGAACTAACAATAACCCCAATCCGCTCACTTGTCATGAAACTCATGAATCCATGACTCAGTGCTTCTGTGAGACTAAGGATCATTGATTGGTGTGTGCTGTCTAAATTTAAGCTACATGTATAGTCCCTAAGCTGACATTGTATTTCTACCCTCACCTGTGGCCCCTCCCCACAAAGCCCTAAACTCAAAATCATGGAAATCATATCTAAAAAGGGAGAATGTTAGAGCTCTGCCCAGAAAGAGCCAATGCCACTCTGCCCCAAATAGTTACACCTCAGCCCTTTGGGATGTGTGAATTGTTGGTCAAAATATTCGCCTCAGGCAGCCAGATGAAGGCAAGAGGCAGGGGTGTCTTTGCTGCATGTGAAACTGGAGCATCATGGCTTGGGAGCTGGTTGTGGCCAGGTTCTCCCATTCCTTCCTTCCATCCTCATCTTAGGAATCAATTATGTGTCACAAAGCTTGGTCACGCTTTTGTTTTCTCAAATAAAGTGCAACCAATAGACTTAAAAATGAATCATTTAGCAGGATGTTTTCTTTGTCTATAAGATGGCACAGGCTTTCTGAAAGCAGTGAGTAGGGGTGAATAATGCCCTGGCATCTTTCTGTGTGAGGAACACTTTAGCTGAGGCTTGAAGAAACAGCCCACTGAAGCTGGCACCTTCTCTTCTCAAAGTATTGAGGTTTCAGCCTTGGAAAGGGCCAGGAAAAGCAACACCAAGAGGAAAAAAGGAACACAGATAGAAGGGTAGGGCTGCCATAAGCACATATTTAAAAACAAGTTTTCTTCTCAGTATTCTCCTGCCTCATCAAGACCATTTCCTCAACTGCCTTTTGTCCATCTACCCTCACCTCTCTCAAGATTTCAGTGTTTCATACTTGGTCCTGTCTGAATCGCTCCCTTTCATGCTAACAGGAAATTCATGCACCCAAACGAATGACCTAGCTCACACACCTTGTCAAAAATCCCTGCCTCATGAATGGACCACTACAATGAAG
This sequence comes from Peromyscus nudipes, assembly GCA_902168325.1. Lineage (NCBI taxonomy): Eukaryota > Metazoa > Chordata > Mammalia > Rodentia > Cricetidae > Peromyscus > Peromyscus nudipes. The sequence goes on along the minus strand of CABHPH010161408.1, from coordinate 26,465 downwards.
GGCCTAACTGATGGAAGTGGGTCACTAGAAGCATGTCTTTGAAGAGTGCATTTTAACTCTACATGCACCCTGCTTACTGACTGCCAAGAAGCAAGCAGCTTTCCAGTATCATGTCTTTCCATCAGAAGTATCACCTTAACCAGACATGTGGATGTAAGTGATGGTGGAATGAAATATATGAAATCATGAACATGGATAAATTTTTCTCCTTTCCCACATTTCTCTCAGGTATTTTGTTACAGCAGTGGAAAATAACTAACATGGTCACTTGTAACAAACCCAAGTTCCTGACCTGCAAAAACCATGGCATAGTCAATCAGTTTGCTATTCAAGTCACCCAGCTTTGGGATAATATGCAGGACTGTAACAGATGACTAATTCCTTTCCACATCAGACGTTGTAAGTACTCAAATATCTCCCCAGGGTGATATTCTTGGGCCCTTGGCTCATAGCTACCTGCCACTGGCAACACCAGTTCCTTTTTTGAACCTGTACAAGGGGAGGCTAATGGGTCTCTACAACCTCTCTCCATGCTCCAGACAGCCATGAGAAATGGATTTGTCTAGGAACAATGTGAAGAAAGAGTCCTCATTTGCTGTTTTCTCTCTACCTACCAAGGACCAAATTCAGCTTCCCACGGCCTCTGTTCCCTTTGATTTTTTTCAGTATCCAAACTGCATGGAAAGAAATAAGACTACCAGAAGAATTTACCTCTGTATAAACCTCACCTTTGCTCTAGCCTCAAAAGGTCCTTTGTTACATTGTCACCATTTGAACCATTACTCATGCTTCTAACTCACACACAACTTTAGTATTTTGTCAGTGCACAGCCCCCATAACAGCTCTCGTTCAAAGACATGCTTTTGTTCTCTTCTTCAGCAATATCCATTTCTCAAGGAAGTTATAGTAGCTGCCCCTGCCAGAATGTTTTATAACTCATTGGGAAACATGAATCAGAGACTGGACTCCTAAACCCTTCAGAGTTCTGTTCTTGTGCAAGGAGTACAGTTTTTCATTGGGAGACCACCTTGCCTCAGTAAAATGCATGGGTTGAGCATCTCTAACTCAAAAAATCCAAAATGCTGAAGTGCTCCTGAATCTAAAACATTTTGAACATTGTTATCAATATTACATGTGGGAAACCCCATGCCTAATTTACCATCATTGATATGGGTTGCAGTGGAAACACAGATGTAAAATGCACAGTTGATTCCATAAACCCAAAGGGCACAAACATTTACAGCTACTTTAAGCTGATACATATCTTTTACCTAACAATGCAAAAGATCATCGGTACAGTGATGCCTTTGTGTTCTGATGATTCAAAGTACACAGGCTGCTTCACATATGAAAATATTAAAATAATATTTTAAATTACCTCCAGGTTACACATATAAAACATACAGAAACGTGAATAAATGTTGTGTTTAGATTTTGTTCCCATTCCTAAGATATGATATTTACATATATCTATATATGTATCTATATCTATAAACACATATGTATCCATCTATCTTCCAAAATCTGTAAAAGTCCAAAATACCTGCAAACATCTTCTGGAGAAGATATATTCAATCTATGTTATTTTGTGCTTTCTCTAATTAAATGTCACTTAGTTCTGGCAAAGAGAAGAACATAAAGCAGTCATGAAACTCAGATTTCATTTCAAAGCAAACTGTTAGGATGGGAACTCACCTCCACATTAGTAGCCTGGCAGGTTTCTGCTGCCCAGAAGGAGGCTACCTGTTAAGAGGGTACCTATCAATGGCGACTTAGCTACCTAAAGACACTGGGAACAAGGACAAAATAAGCAGCAGGAACCTGAACCCAGATTATGATGAAAAATCCCCCAAGGAATTATGTTGCCTTAACAATAATACAGTGGAAAATAATAACAACACATTATATCAAATCATAAGTAAATAAAATTAGGTATCGGCAGCACAGAAGCTGCAGATTCTATATAAATGCCTGAGAAAGAATGATCAGCAGAAAAAACAAGTAGGAAATTTAAAAATTCCTATTATCAATTGAAAATAGCTTACCTTTGGGATACAACAATACAGTTCTAAGAAAGAAGTTACAGCTTTGAGTACCTACATTAAAAAATATCAATGAGCTCTCAAGCCAATAACCTAATGATACCCCTTAGAGAAAGAAGAACAAGCTAAATATAAAAATTAGGTAGAAAGGAATCATAAAAATCAGAATAGACGGTAAGGAGGTAGAGACTAAAAGAATAATAAAAAGACTTATTGTAACAGAATTTCTTTTTGAAAAGATAAGAAATATTGTGAAATTCTTTGCCAGATTAATCAAAGGAGAGTTGAAACTATAATAGTCTCCCAAAGTAAAAAAGTTCAAGACATAATAGATTTACTGGTAAATTCTACCAAACTTTAAAGAAGTTTTAAGGTAAAACCAACAGACTCAAACTATTCCATAAAGCAGTCTTGATTCATTCTATAATGCCAATATTACTTGGATAGCAAAGCTGAGTAAGTACAACAAAAACAGAAAAATATAGAACAATTTCTTTGGGTGATTTTATTCATCAATAAAATACTTGTAAATAAAATGAAACAACACATTACAAAGATCATAACTATCAAGCTGGTGGCAAGGATGGTTCAACAGCAGAAATCAGTAACAGTTGCATATGACATAAAGAGAATCATGGACAGAAGTCACAGGATCATCTCAATAGATGCAAAAATCATGCGTCAGTGAATATAAACATTCCTTCATGATAAAAGCCATTAATTAACAAATTAATAACTTATGTCTCATATTTCAACAAAATAAAGGCAATATAGAACAAAATAACAGCTCATATTATACTAGATGGACAAAAACTAAGAGTATTTCTCCTAAATTTATGAATGCAACAAGGGTTTCTACTTTTTAAAGTCTTATTCAATATAGTGGCTAAAGTATAATTCAGAGCAATAAGATAAGAAAAACAAATACAAAGGATATAAATAAAAAGGAGGAAATCAGATTGTCTTTGCTAGCACAGCATATGATTCTATACTTTAAAGACATATAAGAAAACTCTCAGATAAGATCAAAGTTTTAAGGAAAGTACCAGTGTGTATATATATATATATTCAACATACAACAAACAGTAGCTTTTCTTACAATGGTAAGAAACATGGTTAGAAATTGGTCAGTAAAGTCTCGTTCTCAATAGGTCCCCAAAATAAAAATATCTAGGAATAAACTGAATCAGAGTGATCCAGTACCTCTGCAATGAAAAGCATAAAACACTAGAGATAGAAATTGAAGGTCCTACAAGATGGAAAGACTTCTCCAACTCATGGGTGGACAGAATATTGTGAAAATGGCCACATTGCCAAAAAACAGCTTACAGATTCAATGCAGTCTTCCTCAAAATCCAATAGCATTTTCACAGAAATTAAAAGTAAAACAGCACTGAGAGTATCACAATATTTGATTTCAAATCACAACAAAAACAGCATGGTGTTGGCACAAAAACAGACATGCAGAACAATAGAATAGCACAGAGAACCCAGAAACCAACCCACACAACCCTAGGCATCTGATTCTTGCTGTAGGTACTAAAATCTTTATGTTGAGGAGAAAAAAAAAGCAACCCCTTTATTGAGTGGTGCAGGCAATATTAAATATGCATATAACATATAACTAGATCCCTCTCAACATGTAAAAATCAGTCCAAAATGGATCAAAAAATCTCAAATCTTAAGATATGAAATTTTGAAGCTACTGAAGAAAAAATTGAAAAACTACTTCAAAATGGAAATACAAGAAAGGGATTTTCCAAAATGGATTCTAATAGCATAAAATACCAGCAGGAACTATGTGAGTACATGAAATGCTAAGATTCTGAACAGCAGAAGGAACAACTACCACAGTAAGAGACAGGCTACAGAAAACAAAAGTGTTGTCTGAGAAGGCCAGGTCTTCATCTATATGCTATATGAATAACATAAGCAATTAAACACCTAAGGAATAGACAACCTATTCAATAAACGGTCAAACAAACTGAATGGGTAATTTGGAAAACATGAAATACAAATGGTCAATGAATACATGAAAAAATACTTGACATCTTTAGCCATTAAGGAAGTGCAAATCAAAACAACACTGAGATTCCATCTCCCTCTAGGCAGGAGGGCTATGATCAAGAAACAACAAAAAATGCTGTTGAGAGTGTGCTCATTTTTCCTCTCCCTTCCCCCTCTTTCCTCCTCTCTTCTCCCTCTCTCCCTCTCCCTCTCCCTCTCTCTGTCTCTGTCTCTCTTTCTCTGTCTCTCTGTCTCTCTGTCTCTGTCTCTGTCTCTCTGTCTCTGTCTCTGTCTCTGTCTCTCTCTCTCTCTCTCTCTCTCTCTCTCTCTGTGTGTGTGTGTCTATACATTGGTGAGAATGTAATCAATGCCACCTCCATGGAAATCAACACAAAGTCTCAACTACAAATACAACTGAGGCATTATAGAAAAAAAAAAAAAAAAAACACTGGAAGTAAAACAGTTCCTTACCCTGGAATCTGATTTAATTTTTAGTCGGCTAAGGGTTTAAGAATTTTGACATAACTTGGAGGAAAACACTATAAAGCTTGCCTGCAGAGACAATATTTAACTTTCCTGAGCAAAATCTCAAAAAATGTTTAAACAGTGAATGCAACATGTTTAACATCATGTATGTAACCTTTGAGTTTAGCTCTATTAACACTTCTCTCTCACATCCAAACCAAAATAATGCACATCATAACCATGTTGCAGTCATTTGCAAGAGAAATTTCTTTAAGATAAATAGGTAAAAACCAGAACACACTTTCAATCAATTTAAACTCTGCTTTATCTCTAAACCTGGTTGTAAATCCCATCCTTTGAGAAATGCAGCTTCAAAAAGCAAAATCCATATTGACACCGAGGTGCATCTCTCTCACCACCCATGCTTAAGTCTGAAGTATGTTCTATTCCATTCTTAATAAACCCCAACTCTACTTCATACTGTCCCATCCTGAAGTCCTTTTCTGCAGTGAAAGTCAAGACCCAGGATTCACTTGAGTACAGATACCTAAGGCTAGAGCCAGAAGAGTTATGCTGAATCTCCTAGTCATTCGAAATTATATAGATATAAATGTATAACAGAAATATCTGAAAATTGATGTTCACTATGACGTTGTTCACAATAGCCAAGTTGTAGAATCAGCCTAAGTACAGATGAACAGATACAGAAGATGCCTGGTATTCTGATGTCCTTCCCACAGGGAACTCAAAGAGATGTTTGCCCTGGGCAGAGAGCACTGTCAGATATAATTGACATAAGGATCCTAAGAGCTCAACACTGCTCAGAGGGAAGCACTATTGAAATGAGCATGGGCTATTAATGAGCTATAAATGTAGAATTTTGCATAGGAGATCTTTCCAACAGAACAGCAGAGATATGCAGCTCCAGCTGATGTGAACAATACTGGTCCCTTTATATCTAGTTGTTCTTACTCTCTTTCATTTATTCTAATAGTCACTTCTTAAAAGAAGTCATGGTACTCTCTGTGTGAAAATAATAAAGTCACACAAATTTAAACCAATTAAGTACAGCATCAGAACATAGCATGTTCTGAGGAATGAGAAAAGCTTATCTTTCTAGACAGTGTATATGAAATATAGTTTGTCTGCACTTGCATATATTTCACCTTCTCATTTGCTTCTGCACACCAGGATAAATACCAGAATTTATTGAATGCAGCCTTAACCACACTTCTCCATTAGAACCAGGGTTAGGCTATAAATGGAGAATTGTGGTGCAGAGTACAATCCAATGGCATCAAAAGACTGCAACCAACTGACTGTAGTGGATCACTCCTCTAACCTCAGCACTTGAGAGACAGATGCAGGTGGATCTCTGTGCAATCCAGGGAAGCCTGGTACAGTCAGGTGTAGGGCAGCCAGGGTTACATTGTGTGACTATAGACTGTTGGGTCAGAGAAAAATGTGTTGTCAGATAATCAACCAGTTGAGTAAGAACTTGCTTTCTATAAGGTAGCAAGGAAAAGAATGATAAGAACTGGTAATAGTATTAAAATTCTAAGAAGAAAACAGTGCGTTTTAAGTTTATACAACAGTGAACTTTTTCAGGAATTAAATTAGACATGATTATAAACTGAACTTTAATCTCCAAAATTTATAATGTTGAAGACCTAATTCCAAATACCTCAACATGAACTACTTGGGGATATGGCTTTTAAAAGGGCAGCTAAGCTTTGGGCTTTACATAGATATCTTCTCTTGAAAACAAATGAATAAAAAATAATGGAGTAAAATGAGATAATATGAATGAGCCCTAATCCAGAATGACTGGTTTCCTTATAAGAGGAGTAGATTAAAAGAGAGGCAGTCATAGTGGGAAGACCCTGTGGAAACAAAAGGAGCAGGTGGCTATTTGCCAAGCGAGAGGGACTTAGAGAATTTAACACTTCGGGAACATTTTTTTTTTCTTCTGAGTTACATGTAACTCAGGCTGACCTCAAACTCACTGTAGCTGAAGCTGACCTCGATTTCTTAGTCCTCTGCCTTCCAAACATTGGGATGACAGTCATGTACCACCATCAACTTTGATAATATAAATGGTTGTGGTTCAGGCCACCTCCCCTGGTCTGAAGTCTCGGGCTTTGTTATAGAATTTCCAGACATGAATACAAATACATCATCTCTTCCCAATCCAAATCTACTCAGACAAAGAGATGGTGGTGTCTATCCTAAAGCTTCCAATTGTTCCATCTTCAATTTAAAAGGCAAACCTGTTGCCCCAGTCTTTTTCCGATTCATTTGTGAGAGGATAATTTGAACAAGAGCACCAGGAGCCCTGACTGTTTCTGAAGCCAATAGTAAGTAAAGGAATTTTCTCCAGGCTGTGGAAGTTCCTTGATCTAATTTTAAAACTTTCCAATGCAGAAAATAAATGTTATGGGTAAGCAAACTCCTGAGTGATTCTCTCCACTATCCTCAGGACTCTATAATACACTAAAGCCACACCTGCAACTTTATGTGGAGGTTCAAAAGAAATCTTCTCAAGGGGTCTTAGGGACAAACACAGTGTTCCGATAACAGATAAAGATGAATTATTTTTAACTTTCAGCAGAATAATGGTCACTGAACTCCTTCTTTGAATTTCAAAGGACTTTCCAGGTATGTGTTTGCACAAAATTACACGCATGTTTGTGGCGTGCATTTATTCTTGTTGCAAAGTAAGATAAAACTGAGGGGTATGTTCCCTGTAATTTAGTGATTCTCACTAAATGTGGGGCCTAATGTATCCCAGCTACAACCCCCATAAGGCTCTAGATGGGGAAAAATCAGATGTTCTGTATTTAGATAGCTAACGGGCATTTATTTCAACACAAATATGTCAAAAACAAGTATTGCAAGTTTCTATCTTCCTCATCTCTGAAAATACTGTCATTTGCCTGGTTCAAACAATGAAACTAAGTTTTATCCTTGGTTTCTCCTTCAACCTTATTTCCCCTACCCAATCCATCAGCTGTTGCCATACCTACCATCTCCAGAAGATCCACCTCTCCCTACTTCAGGGCAAACATACTGCTGATTTCCATCCCAATTTCTTACCACCTTTGCTCTGAGCACCCCATCTTCTTATTGAACACATTTCTGGCTTCTATTCTTCTCCCTTCCAGCCCACTATCTGAGTAAATAAATGGGATCACTTCAAAATACTTGTGCTGTGGGATAATGCTTTTGTATACTGGTTTAATAAAACACGGATTGGCCAGTAGCCAGGCAGGAAGTAGAGGTGGAACAAGCAGACAAGGAGAATTCTGGAAGAGGAAAGCTGAGTTAGGAGTCACCAGCTAGACACAGAGGAACCAAAATGACAGGGCAGAAATGAGAAAAGTTACCAAGCCATGTGGCTAAACATAGATAAGAATTATGGGTTAATTTAAGTGTAAGAGCTAGTCAGTAATAAGTCTGAGCTAATGGTCAAGCAGTTATAATTAATATAAGCCTCTGTGTTTTTACTTGGGGGATGCGAGTAGGAGAGAATTGTCCTGATCACTGGCCAGCCAGGACACAGGATATCTTCCAGCTACAAATGGCGCCCACACATGGAGCAAGAATTTTCACCCAAAACCTATGAAATCTTTAAAAAAGGGTTCTAAAATGGAGCCAAGAGCAGCTTCCTAGTTGTGTCTCTCAGGAAAACTGTGATACAGAGATGCCACAGCCTGTGGGCTTGAGCTACAGTATGGCAGCCTGCAGGTTTGAGCTACAGTATGGCGGGTTCATGGCATATGGGCTTGAGTGCAGCATGGAGGATTCCTGCCACTGTACACAGTGGCATTTGCAAGCTGCACAGCATGGTGCGTGGTGGATTTAGCTTTTGCTAGTACAAAAAGGAAGGAAAGAAAAGGTTTTGGGGCTACATGCTGCTGGATGGAAGCATAGACCCACTGCTTCACAGAGTCAGCAGTAAGCATGGTTCCCCCAGAGCTGGCAGGTAAACCCAGAGCTGAGGTGGATGGAGCCAGCAGCCAAAGCTGTCATTTCAGTACTAGCTGCTGCAGTTTAAAGCAACAGATTCACAATAAGACAGATTCAGATGGAATAGACTTTAAGTGGTTTACAGTGTGTGTAAAAATGTACATAGGCTTGGAAGAGAGAGGAAAATGAATATAGACAGTTATATAAAGAAATAGTTTTAAAAAATTAAGTCTTTTCAAGGGACAGTAAAAGTAATATAAAAAATAAGCCATGTAAAGATGGAAATCACACAGAGTCTGGATTATATTGTCTTTGGGATTTTTAACTGCAGAAAGACATTTGATTGTAAAGACTGCTCAGTTAAACCAATATGTATATTTTAAAGATACCTTGACTTCAAAATTTGGATCTAAGGATATGTTGCTTTGGAAAGGAAGCTCTGCTTTTCTTTCCACAGAAAGCCAGAGGCTATGGATTTGTTCCAGGTTAAGATGGATCAGATTTGACCAGCCAAGACCCCTGGAAAGGCCTCCAGTGACACCATGGTCCAGATGATTCAACATCCAAAAATGGCTTCAAGGCAACTGGCTCAGACAATGCAGCCTCACGGACTACTCCAGTCAAGACTTGACCATAATTCTTAATTTTCTCAGAATCCCCATAAGATTGCAAGTGCTGGCTGGGCGGTGGTGGCACAGGCCTTTAATCCTAGCACTTGGGAGGCAGAGGCAGGCAGATCTTTGTGAGTTCAAGGCCAGCCTGGTTTACAGAGTGAGTTCCAGGAAAGGCGCAAAGCTACACAGAGAAACCCTGTCTCAAAAAAAAAAAAAAAACCAAAAACCAAAAACCAAAAACAAAAAAAAGATTGCCAGCACTGTCATCCAGCAGGAAGTAGTATGAGAAGCTATGCCCAAATTCCCAAAATATGGTTTATAAATGTTTATTTTTATTTAAAGAGGGTTGATTATAAATGCAATCTCTTTCTAAAGAAGAAAAGGGGATATTACAGATATGATAGGATAAAGAGTTAAAAATGTTTTACTTGTTTAAAATGTTTTACGTTGCTATGGATTTTAGTTTATTGATACAAATTTAATGTTAATTCTGTTATACTGCATGTATATTTCTACTCTTGTTTAAAGTATTTTGTTTGTGCAACTTATTTGAAATTGTAATGTATAGGTGAGAAACACAGATTAATAATTAGTCTTCTATGATAGTCAAACTTATAGTCATGTTAGTTAAGTTCTTTAGGTATATACAGATATATTTCAATTAGGTAGGTAATCTTCAGACACTTCAAAGACCTACAGAATATGGCATTTAAAATGTTTTAAGAACTTAGACTTTTCTGTACAATGAGACACATCTGCTCCTGGCAGCACCAATTACTTCAAAGAGGAGGATGGGCAGCAAAGACACTCCATATGGAGTTTATCTTCTTCTTGGAAAAAATATCCATTTGGGCAAGAAACTGTTCTTGCCTAGACTGATTGACAAAATGTCATATCGACTGGACATGCAGGACCTATAGGAAGGTAACCACTGAACTAGAGTGGTTCTTTCAGGTTCCTGCTTCACAGAGGAGACTGCTAGGTATTCAATTCTACAGGACACACAGAGAAGTGACTAAAAATCTCTAGGCATATAGGCTGAAGATGAATGCCTGAGCTAATGGCCAAGCAGTTATAATTAATATAAGTCTCTGTGTGTTTACTTGGGGGACACAAGTGGGAGAGATTCTTCCTGACTGCTGGCCAGCCAGGACACAGGAAATCTTCCAGATACATACTTGAAACCATATCATTCCTCTATTAAAAACTATTTAATGATGTCTCATTTTATAGGATAAATCCAATCCACTTACCATATTCTAAAAGCTCCTATGTCAGTTACCAGTTGCTTTCATCTCTACCTCAATTACCAGTACTATCCTTATAGCTCACCTAGCTACTTGCACTGGACTTATTCACTCACTCAAACAGACAAGCTGTTCAGAGTTCTGTACTGATGCTTCTCTCTATCTTACCCTGCTCTTCTGCTGGCTGTTTCCAGAACTGCTCAAGTCTTACTCTTGAACTGCTTCTCTGCTAGCTTCGAGGTGGCTGGTTCCCTCAAATGCTCAAGGTATCAGCCCTGATTGTAGCAGTCCTAGCTGAAACAGTCCTTATTCTTTCTTGTACCACTTTCAATACCTTGCAGAACACAGGTGCAAATCCTTATTTATTTATACACTTCGTTTGTCCAGCTCAGTAAAACAGAGGAGAGGGAGTTATTTCTGTATTTATTCCCATATCTCTAGTAGATATCCTACACTGTGAACACAGCTAATGGTCAGCAAACAGCAATTTACCAGTATTACCAGTGAGTAGAGAGTGTGGCTACATCACGAAGTGAGACATTTTAATTTTCCTATTGCTATCAAAATAGTAAGCAACTCAGCAAAATGAGAAATACTTTTAAAATCTTTGATTTTTTTTTCAGAAAGCAAATAAAAATGCAGATTTGTTCAACTTGAGAAACTGTTAAGGAAATTTAGCATTTTAATAAGCTCATATATCCCACAGTAGAATAATTAGTGTCACTTACCTGTCTACATTGAGTCTGAGATAACTTCCTGGTTCTTGCTTGGACCACATTAGCATCCCAGGAATTAGAGCAAAATATCACTAAAATCTCATTACTCTGAGTCCAAACTTAGTTTTCCTGACTAAAAATTTCATTTCCAAAGAAGCTAACCACAAAGGCTTCAAATTCACTTTAGGCACACTGGGCTCTCTGCAATTACCACTGCAGTATGTGTGATAACATGATTCCATGCAATGACTGTCTTTTGCAGAACATATCTTTGAGTTGTCTTACAACAGGCCCTAGATGAATTGTCAAGGCAAGAGTACTACTGTAGGAGTTAGTCTTGAATACAGAAAATAAGGGGTAATTATAAATAGTTTTATATAAAGAGCACCCCATTTTTGTGTACAAGTGGCTGAGCACTGCCAGTGAGTTCCAAAATCAGCCAAGTGGGCAAGCTTATGTTATGTCTACACTTCATCATTCCCAGAGTCTGGAATCCATGTCCTGTGAGTCAATAAAGAACTGAAGAATTTGACAACTACTGTTGTGGACGTCAAAGTGTACCTCCTTTGCCAGCTTTTAATATATACCATTGCTACACGGTTAGGTACTGTCTTCTATGCTTTCTCAAAGGGATAAATGGGTTAATTTCTTTTAAAATGGATTATAAACATTTGTCTTATTAAATAGCCTATATTGAAGATAATTTAGCTATTGTTTATTACTTACACTCACTGTAATCAAGTTAAGTAATTATACTGTGCCCTCAATACATCTGGTACCTTATCTTCACAGCTCCAAGGCACATTGCCCTTTTCATTTTTCTGACTCTGGGAGTTTGGTTCATTTTTTAAACGTTTTGCTTTGTTTATGAAGCTTGGAATTCCCTCCTTCCTCCATCTCTGCTATTGTGTTAGGATCTGGCTATCTTATTATCCGAACAATTAGAACTATTCCAACATGAGGAAAAATACACTTTAGCCCTTTTGGTGAATAGATATATGAACTTAGTATTTTGTGTTTCTAACATTTGTTTTGGCTGCTCCAAGGCCTTTTATTATTAGATTAGGAGGTATATTTTAAATGTTCACAGACATCAGATAAGTGACTTCCAGATCATTAAAGCTCTGCTACGGTTGAAATTTCTGTCTAACATTTATTCAGCTTGAGAAAAGGATATAAACAAACAAACAACATGTGGCATTTCCAGGCCATGTGCAATCTGCTGATGGGCCAATGGTCATGACCTATGGCACTAATTGCCTTTGCTATCAGCAGCACCATTCCTGCATGTCAGTTCTTTACAGACTCACTCCTTTCTTTAGCTCTGTCAGGAGTACTGTGGGAAGCCACTCCACACTGAAGTCCTGAAAACTGTGACTCCTTTGAACCTTGAAACTTTAGAAGCTCACTAAAGAGGCATCATAAATATTAAAAAATTCAAACTATCAAATGGTAATCAAAATAGATAGGAAGAGTGAACATACACAAATGGAAGCTGTATAAAAATTGTCAACAGGGTTCCCAGAGAGTATAATAATAAGATGGCCTAAAAAAATATCATTAACTTATGGTAGAAATCCCAAATTCTCTTGGATATGGAAATAAAAAGACTCTCCATTATACTAGCTCCATAATAATTTTATATTCAAATAGTAAGGCACAGATAATATCAAGTAAAAAAATGAAATGATGCTTCTCTTTGATTAAGATATACTTAGGTGAGACTTGGTAGCACTCACACCTCCCTACCTTCATCCTATAGATAATGCAGCTGAATAGAAGAGAAAGTAAAAATTTTAAAATTCCTATGAATAACCCAAAGGCAGTAATTTGCTGAGTTATATTCCAATGATATATCCAGAAACGGATCTATTTATATACAATATCTCTTGTCTCTCTCCTTGTCTCTTCCTTATTCTCAAGAAAATGATACTTCACTTGTCAGCAGGGGTAGGGGTGGGGCATGGTTATGTGGAACATGAGCATGGCAGGATCTGAGTCAATGTCAATAAGATTCTTGGAACATTTGTATAAATAAACTCAAAACAGTAAAGCAAGACATTCACTTGAAAGCAGAGTTCTCTAAACAATGACTCTCAGGACATCAATGTCTTATAAATTGATGACCACAGCGTTTTGTGGGAATTAAGTAGCAGAGACATAGATTCTAGAACCAAAGTGCCCCAATTCATGTCTTCGGTTCTATCAGTCCTGTGAACATGGGCCTATTATACTATTATTTAATCCCTACTCTCTACCTCCACCCTGCCTCAGCTTCCTTACCTGAAGATAGGAACTATAATTGTACTGACCTTCTTCTAGTTGTCATAAAAATCAAGTGATACATTTCAAGTATTTAGAACAATTCCTAGAAAATTGCAAGTGAAATATAAGGATTGGCTAACTAGCATTAAAGAAAGAAAAACCACTAAGATGAGTTTGGGTCCACCCGGAAAGAAAAAACAGAAAACTGCACTCACTTAAAACCTGGGAAGAACAGAGAAAACTCTGTGTTCGGTTTTCTCTGGGTATTTGGTAACCCTACCTATAACAGACCACAGTAAATACAATTCTGTGGATGGTAGTGTGAATTTGACCCACAGCACTCAGCCTTGTTTGCAGCCTGCCCAGAAAGATGGCAGATTATCACCAGCAAAGTGACCCTAAAGATACGGCTGGCTGAGCACAAAACACTTGATAATGACAGAAACCATTCAGCTGTGCGGAGGATGTAACCAGGGTAAGAAGTCATGGCTACAAAAGGCAGTGACTTGAGAAATCACTGTTACCACTAGAACAGCAAGCCTGTAAGGGGCTGGTTACTGTACATTCAGCTCTAAGCACCAATATTCTCCCTGCTGCTTCCGCCACTCTTTTCTTTATTGTCTTTGCATACACTAAGTAAATTAATTTATTGATATGGTCTCACTTTTTGTTCACATCAGTATTTCTTAGCATCAGTTTCTCGAAGCACCTGTATCAAGCTCATGTGTGTATTTTAATGATTCATATTTGAAGGCTCTACTGAGTTGAAACAAAACCCCTAATGCTGAAGCCTGGAGTTGTGGAAAAAGAAACTCCAAATATCTATGTTAAACAATCATTTTTGGTACAAGCAGGCTTTAGATAGCACTGATGACATTCTGGATTGGATAACTGTTACCATGCAGTGTGTGATGTTAACAGCACTGCCAACCTCTATGTACTAGTCACTCTGTATGTCCTGTTGGGGCATAAGTACACCTAACTGAAGACCATTGAGCTTTCTGCCTTCCAATACGAATGGGATCATGTATAACCAACTGCTTAGTGAGACAATGGGTTCCAGGTGCTACCCATGGCCCTCCTTATTGAAATGGGTTTGAGAAGCACTCCATATGCAGTCTCACAGTTATGCATTTTCTCTAATCCTTTCCACGACATTAAACTCAAGTTGCTAAGTGAAGGATTCTAATTTGAAGGCTTACGGGGGATGTGTTCTGACCTACTTGTTGCTAGTTGCTCTAACACTAAACCCATATAAATGAATTTTTAAAAGGATCCAAGTCCCTGTTCCTATAGATGTACTATGTGATGCTTAAAAAGTAATCACGCTGTAGAATTCATCATCTCACACTTGGTAGTTTTAAAAATTAATGTACATTTAACTATAACTCAAAAGGGGCAAGTTGTTTTCTACAGGAAAATGTATTTATATATTTATGGATTTAAAAGGGAATGATAATCATTTTATTACAGCTATTATTTTTATACATTCAGTATGCCAGCCAATGAGCCCTGTGCTTCAAGTGGATTGTTTTAATTAATTCTCTTAACCACATGCCATTAGCATCATTCTTATTTCCTAAGGAGAATAATGTTTTAATGAGAATGACTACTTTATCATGGTCACATAACTTCTTTACTGTTTTGTCAAGTAGTCTTGAAATATCTTTAATAAATATCAGAAATAAGGATTCTTTTAGAACTTATTTTATGAGAGTAAAACCACATAGGAAAACAAGGAAGAAACAAGATCATTCTCACCCTCGAGAATTATGAGTTAAAAAACAAAACAAACAAAACAAAACCAACATAATGGCAGAAAGTTCTATAAAGTGTGAAGATAATATTACAACATAATTTAAGAGAGCCCCTTCCAAGAATTTTAAAACTGATACAATATAAGATATTACATTCATGTGCTCATATTAGTGAAATAAAGTATAAAAATTACATCAACAGTTGTATCAATAGATGTAAAAAATCTGAATACATATTTGTTAAATCAGAAATCAAAAACCATAGCCAACTTGGGCAGCATGGAAGAGCTAGCTCCACCCCTTGCCTGGGCAGTGTGGGAGAGCTGTCCCTGGTGGCATGGGCACCAGAGAGCTGGTAGGCTGACTAACTCAGCTACCATTCAGTCCCAGATTCAGGGCCTAGAATTGGCTCACCCCAACATCTACCCCATCTATGAACTACTAGACCGTGTGAAAGGGCCAGCCCTGTGGAACCATAGCTGCAGGATCTCCATGACGGAGGGCAACAACAGGATACCCAAGAGGTGTCTTGGTGAAGGTCCAGTATTGATGGTGTAGCAGAAGCCAGAGGCCTCGAACCCCACCAACGACTCATTGCAATGAACCTTTGCAAGTGAAGCTGTCTGGGCAAAGGGGCATCCTACACCACACACCGCAGTTTCCAGTGCCACTAAGATGAACGAAAATTTGGTGGAGAGGCAGGAAAGATGGAGGAGCAGAATTGTACATGCACAGTGGAACTGGAGGAGCAGGTCATGCCCACCAGAAGGGTCAGCAAGATGGTTTGTTGTGTTTTTTAATTTTTAATTTTTTTTCTTGGGAGGGAGGCTAAAGGGTGGGAGGCAGATATGGGAGGACTGGGAAATGAGTGGGATTGGGGTGCATGTTGTGAAATTCCCAAAGAATCAATCAAAAATTATGGAACAAAACTCTACAAAAATAAGATAAAACTACAAAAATCATTAAAGAAACAGAAATACAAACAAACAAACAAAAGGCAAACTTGGAATTTAAGTGAATTTAAAAACTGCCCCCCCCACACCTATTGACTATTTCTAATTCTCTTTAACACTGTGCTGTATGAGGGGCTGGGTCCTGCCTCAGTTGAATATACTTTGCTGTCCCTGCATGGGAGAACTTACCCTTTTGGAGGAGGGGAGGAGGGGTGGGGGGGGGGGGGGGTTAGGGGGGGGGGGGGGGGGGGGAAGAGGGATGAGAGGGGGATCTGTGGTTTGTATGTAAAATGAATAATTTTTTTTTAAAGATGGCTAAGGAAACCTATCATCATCTGCAGAGTATATAATTACTTAGAGAAATAAAAATCCCAAATGAACCCAAAGACAAAATATTCAGAAATTTTAAGGTGACTAGCTTCTTTGTGGGGGTGGAATGGAGTGTAGTAAGTAGTGGGTATGGTGTATATGCACACTGGCATGTGTGTGGGTGGGTCCTATGCCTGTGAGAAGGTCAAAAGTTTACATTGAGGGTCTGCCTCCATTATTCTCTTTATATACTGAGGGAGAGTCTCTGGCTGAACCCCGAGCTCCCCGACTCAGCTAGTCTAGATAGCCAGCTTGCTCTGGGGATTACCTGTCTCTGTATGCCTAGTGCTGAAGTTAGAGCAGGTTGCCACACTAGTCCAGGATCTACTCAGGTGCTGGGGATCCTAACTCTGGTCCTCATGTTATGAGCTAAGAGCTTTACCCACCAAACCATTTCCCTAGCCCCTAAAGGTAACTAGATCAATGTGCAAAAAAAGTAAAGGTATTACTTCCCAGGAGTAAAAGATCACAAAACCAAAAATTTTAAACAGTAAATTTTAAGTAGTAACAACAATGAATATGTAAACAGAAATATGTTTACTAGGAGGTTACAGAACCTTTTATTATGTATTTTAACATTCTAGAGGGTCAGTTAATAACACTTCTCAATGCTTAGCCCATAAGTCAGCATCAGTGCATTCTTTCATTTCCATTTCTATCCTACAGAGAAATCCCCCACTGTGTTTAGTGTGTTAGAACCTATGTTTGTATACACTCTCATCAACTGCAGGTTATTGTTTTATATGCAGCTAAATTAACTAATATAAATTATAGTATACTATTGTTTCCATGCTTTCAGCGATCAGTATACTTTAAGATCTATCCATTTCAGGAAAAACCTATAACTATTATTGAAAGACATTAATGGACCCCTAAGTAAGTATATAGTGTGAAGGTATCAGTTATCCTTAATCTACAAATTCAGTACAATGCAATGAAACTACCCATTCTAAGTCATTTCTAATATTTTTTGTTTTTGTATTTTTTAATTAATTTTTAAAATTTATTTTACATATCAACCACAATTTCCCCTCCTTCCTCTCATCTTGTCCCTTCCCCCCACCTCCTTTCTACCTCACCTCCCAATTCACTCCTCAGAAAGGATAAGGCCTCCCATGGGAGTCAACAAAGCATGGCATACCAAGTTGAGGTAGGACCAAGCTCCTCCCCATTGCATCAAGGCTAACAGAGGCATCCCACCATAGGGAATAGGTTCCAAAAAGCCAGCTCATGTGCCAGGGACAGATCTTGATTCCACTGCTAGAGGCCCCACAAACAGACCAAACTACATAACCATCACACACATATAGAGGGCCTAGGTTGGTCACATGCAAGCACCCTAGCTTTCGGTCTAGAGTCCATGAACTCCCACGAGCTCAGTCAGCTGTCTCTGTGGGTTTCCCCGACATGATCTTGACCCGCACTTACTCATATAATCCCTCCTCTCTCTCTTCAACTTGATTCCAGGAGCTTGGACTAGTGCTTGGCTGTGGATCCCTGCATCTGCTTTCATCAGTTACTGGATAGATTATCTCTGATGACCATTAGGGTAGTCCCAATCTGACTACAGGAGAAGACCAGCTAAGGCATCCTCTCCACTATTGCTTGGAGTCTTGGCTGGGGTCATCCTTGTGGATTCCTGGGAATTTCCCTGGCACCAGGTTTCTTCCTAACCCCATTATGGTCCCCTCTATCAAGTTATCTCTTTCATTGCTCTCCCTCTCCATCCTTCCCCTGACTCATCCATCCAGATCCCTCATGTTCCCATACCCCATTCTTTCCTCTCTACCACCCCCTCCCATTTTCCCAGGAGATCTCATCTACTTTCCCTTTCCAGGGTGATCGATGCATCCCTCGTAGGGTCCTGCTTGTTACCTAGCTTCTCTTGGGCTGTAGACTGTAGCATGGTTATCCTTTGCTTTACATCTAATATCCACTTATGAATGAGTACATACCGTGTTTGTCTTTCTGGGTCTGGGTTACCTCACTCAGGATGATTTTTTTTCTAGTTTCATCCATTTGCCTGCAAATTTCATGATGTCATTTTTTTTTTATCACTGAGTAATACTCCATTGTGTAAATGTACCACATTTTCTTTATCCATTCTTTGGTTGAGGAGCATCTAGGTTGTTTCCAGGTTTGGGCTATTATGAATAATCCTGCTATGAACATAGCTGAGCAAGTATCCTTGTAGTATGATTGAGCACCCTTTGGGTATATGCCCAAGAGTGGTATAGCTGGGTCTTGAGGTAGATTGATTCCCAATTTTCTGAGAAACTGCCATACTGATTTCCAAAGTGGCTGTACAAGTTTGCACTCCCACCAGTAGTGGAAGAGTGTTCTCCTTACTCTATATCCTCTCCAATATAAACTGTCATCAGTGTTTTTGATCTTAGCCATTCTGACAGGTATAAGATAGTATCTCAGAGTCATTTTGATTTGCATTTCCCTGAAGACTAAGACTGTTGAGCAATTCCTTAAATTTCTTTCAGCCATTTGAGATTCTTCTGTTGAGAATTCTCTGTTTAGCTATACAGCCCATTTTTAAATTGGATTGTTTGTTATTTTGTGTAGCTGAAGTTTTCCTGGTCCTGCCTAGCCCATGGTCAGGACAAATCTCTCTCACCTGCCAGTCCCACAGCCAAGTAAACACACAGAAACTTATATTACTTATAAACTGTATGACCATGGTAGGCTTCTTGTTATCTAGTTCTTATATCTTAAATTAACCCATTTCTATAAATCTATACCTTGCCATGTGGCTTGTGGCTTACTGGTACTTTCCATCTGCTTCTCATGGTGACAGTGGCTGGCAGTGTCTCCTGACTCAGCCTTCCTCTACCCAGAATTCTCTCTCTGCTTGTCCTGCCTATACTTCCTTCCTCGCTACTGGTCAATCAGCACTTTATTTATTAACCAATCAGAGCAACACATTCACAGCATAGACAGCAATTTTGATGTCTAGTTTCTTATATATTTTGGAGATCAGTCCTCAGTCAGATGTAGGGTTGGTGAAAATCTTTTCCCATTCTGTAGGCTGCCATTTTGTCTTATTGACCACGTCCTTTGCCTTACAAAAGTTTTTCAGTTTCAGGAAGTACCACTGATTAATTTCAATCTCAGTGTCTATGCTACTGGTGTTATATACAAGAAGTTGTCTCCTGTGCCAATGCATTCAAGGCTATTTCCCACTTTTTCTTCTATCAGGTTCCATGTAACTGGATTTATGTTGAGGTCTTTGATCCACTCGGACTTGAGTTTTGTGCTCAGCAATAGATATGGATCTATTTGCATTCTTCTACATGTTGACATCCAGTTATGCAAGCACCATTTGTTGAAGATGTTTTCTTTTTCCCATTGTACAATTTTGGCCTCATTGTCAAAAATCAGGTCTTCATAGGTGTGTGGATTTATGTCAGGGTCTTTGCTTTGATTCCATTAATCCATGTGTCTGTTTTTATGCCAATACCAAGCTGTTTTTGTCAATATAGTTCTATAGTAGAGCTTGGAATCAGGGATGGTGATGCCTCTATAAGTTCCTTTATTGTACAGGATTATTTTAGCTATCCTGGGGTTTTTGTTTTTCCATATGAAGTTGAGTATTTTTCTTTAGAGGTCTGTGAAGAATTGTGCTGGGATTTTGATGGGGATCACATTGAATCTTTGGATTGCTTTTGGTAAGATTGCCATTTTTACTATGTTGATCCTACCTATCCAAGATCATGGGAGGTCTTTCTGATATCTTCTTTAATTTCTTTCTTCAAAGACTCAAAGTTCTTGTCATATAGGTCTTTCACTTGTTTGGTTAGAGTTACCCCAAGATATTTTATATTATTTGTGACTATTGTAAAGGGTGTTTTTTTATTTATTTCTCAGCCTGTTTATCATTTATATATATGAGGAAAATTGATTATTTTTTTAGTTAATCTTATATCCAGCCACATTGCTGAAGGTGTTTATTAGCTGTAAAAGTTCTCTGGTAGATTTTTTTTGGTCACTTATGTATACTATCTCATATCATCTACAAATAGCGAAAGTTTGACTTCTTCCTTTCCAATTTGTATCCCCTTGATCTCCTTTTGTAATTTTATTGCTCTAGCTAGAACTTGGAGTACTATATTGAATAGATATATAGAGAGTGGACAGCCTTGTCTTGTTCCTGATTTTAGTGCAATCACTTTGAGTTTCTCTCCATTTAATTTGATGTTGGCTGTTGGCTTGCTGTATCTTGCTTTTATTATGTTTAGGTATATTCTTTGTATCTCTCCAGGACCTTTACCATGAAGGGGTGTTAGATTTTTTTCAAAGGCTTTTTCAGCATCTAATGAGATGATCATGTGGTTTTTTTTCTTTCAGTTTGTTTATATGGTGGATTACATTGACAGATTTTCATATGTTGAACCATCCCTGCATCTCTGGGATGAAGTCTACTTGATCATGATGGATGTTTTTGATGTGTTCTTGGATTTGGTTTGCCAGTATTTTATTGAGTATTTTTGCATCAATATTCATGAAGGAGATTGGTCTGTAATTCTCTTTCTTTGTTGCATCTTCGTGTGGTTTGGGTATCAGGGTAACTGTAGCCTCATAGAAAGAGTTTGACAATGTTCCTTCTGTTCTATTATGTGAAACAATTCGAAGAGTATTGGTATTAGCTCTTCACTGAAATTATGGTAGAATTCTGAACTAAAACCATCTGGCCCTGGGCTTGTCTTGGTTGGGAGACTTCTAATGACTGCTTCTATTTCCTAACAAGGTTATAGGTCTACTTAAATTGTTTATCTTGTCTTGATTTAATTTTGGTATGTGGTACCTGTCCAGAAAATTGTCCATTTCTTTTAGATTTTCCAATTTTGTGGAGTACAGGTTTTTGAAGTATGACCTAATGATTCACTGTATCTGTTGTTATGTCCCTGTTTTCATTTCTGATTTTGTTAATTTGGATATTCTCTCTCTGCTTTTTGGCTAGTTTGGATAAGGATTTCTCTATCTTGTTAATTTTCTTGAAGAAGCAATTCTTTGTTTCATTGATTCTCATTTCTAAGAATTTTATGGAGTAACAAAACTGACATTTTAATTGTACAAAGGCATTTTATTATGGCATTTTCATATAGGCCTAAAATATACATTGATCAGATTTGCCTCTATTATCTTTTCTAATCCCACTATCTCATATTCCCCCCTTTTTATGACCATGTATTTTCCACCACTAGATTTCATTTACAAAAAATAAAAAAATAAACCTAATTCTTGTCTTTGTGTGATTGGATTATTTAACTCAACATGGCAATCTGTTTTCCTGTAATAATATAAGTTCACATTTCCTTATGCTCAAACAAAACTCTATTGTGTGTATTGTGTTCATATAGCACATCTTTTCTATTCACCTCTTAGTGGGCACATAGACTGATGTAATATAATAATTTGGCTATTAGAAAGGTACATCAATAAACAAGTATTCATGTGTTTCTAAAGTAAGCTGACTTTGATATTTTGGGGAGTATATTATAGAAGTAGTAAGTATGCATCATTTAAGAAGTACAGTTTTAGTTTTGCTTGTTGTTTAAGAATTTCCAAACTGACTTTTATCATGGCAGATTAATTTACATTCCCACCAGCAGTGTGCATATAAGTGCTTCTTTATTCTCATCAACATTTGTTCGTTTTTTATTTTCTTGATAATGGCCAAGAACTAAGAATGTTTATAACAGAACTGGATCAAAATGCACAACAGGCATAAACCATCACCACCACCATCACCACCACCACCACCACCACCACCACCACCACCACCACCACCACAAACTATCACTGGCCACACAAATACAGTGACAAATGCAAGTGTATATATTGGGATGTTAAAGAATTGAAAATCAATGGTCCCTATATACATTAATATATAGTATAATAGAAATGTAATGTTGTGAAAAAGAAGTTTCAGAACAACATATGGAGCATGATGCATCTATATAATTAAAAGAAAAAACTGATGTTGTTTATTACCACCTAGGAAATACATATATATGACTACATATGGGAACTCTGTATGTGTGTATATAAGAGAGAGACAGAGAGAGACAGAGAAAGAGAGAGAGACACCCAAAGAAATGCAAGAGAATGCTAAAATGTAAATAGAGGCAATCTTTGCAAAGGAAGAAGAAGAATGCAACCAGGGAGTTTGTTATGTCCTATTGCTTCAGCTGATAGTAGGTATATGAATGTTCATTTTAGCTTTGTTCTTTCCACTTTACACATGAGTACAAGCTATTTGCATATGAGTCAAATATTTATAAAATTTCCAAAACTCCACAAACAATTTTCAAACAGTTGCCAAGAAGCTGGCCAATTGGCTAATATATTGGGAGAATGTAGTTTCAGGGACATAGAAATAAGGGGAGAAATAAACAGATTCAATTGAGTTCTAACACCATCTGTACTAAGTACACTCTGAAATCTACAAAGGTACAAATATCAAGAACTCTTGTTGATATGAACCACAAGGACAGAATTTCCAAGTTGCTGGAGGTAATTTGCAGAGCAAACTACTGAAGTTTTAATTTGCAAACAACAAAGAATGGCAAGTCCAAGGAATCATTGTCACTGAAGAAATCATCTACATTTTACTGACTACGTAATAAACTTTGTCTTGGGCATAACTTATAAAAGAATCCCTGATGACATCATGAACTATTTCAGAATATACTGACCCTGCATGCTATTACCTAGACAAATGGCCAACAAAGTGTCAATTGCCATCAGAAAAGGTACAAATTATTATCCCAAGATCTTGGAGAATCAGAGTGCTTGGATTTGTACTTGGAACACTGTGTACACTTCAAATTATTTCACTTGAAGGAAAATGAGATGGAAATGGCAAAGACATAAAAAGATTAAGTGCAACAATTAGGGGCATGAGGAATGACCAATGAGGTTGCCTTATATGTGAGAGTGAGCCTATGTGGAAGATGGCTTGGAAAGAGACTATAGCTGGAATGCATCAATTTTTCAAACATAAAGAGAGTTTAGCTACCTCTTCGTGGAAGGGGAATCTGAGAGCTTGAAAGAGAGAGGCAGTAACTAATATGTTGAAGCTTGATTTGTGCTAGCTACTGAGTAATCAGCTTGCTCACATATTTTAGTTTTTAGAAGTAGAATTGTGATGGATTTTATCATGAAATTTTCATACATATGTATCAGTGCAGAAGTATTTTTTGGAGGGTTGTCATATGAAACTCATCCCAAATGGGTATTTCTCATCTTTACCACTCATTATTTTGCTTATACTTCTCTGCATTTATTTACTTATACATCTCTCTTCTCTATTGTCCCTTAACCTTTGAGATCATCATTACTTCTTTTGTCAAAGTATCTCTTCACTTTGGAGCAATTAATACATACTTATTAAGTAAAATGATCAATGTCCAAGATAGTTTTAGATGTATATCCAAAGATGAATTATTCTACTAATGAAAAAAATGGTTTAAAGAGACATGCATAAAATTTGATGCTGACATCCATATTAATTATACAAGGATTCAATGTGTAATGGAACAGAAGGAATTTCCTGTGGAAGACAATAAATGAAGCAGTTTTGGGTCTCCTGGGTTCAATCTCAGATGACAATTTAATATTCAGGACATATTAACAGAAAGTACATGCTAAGTTCATATAATATAAAGTATGCCTCTACAATGCATATATTAATGATGTAGAGGATCCCATTTTATCTTCCTACAAAATGTTCTCATGAAATGTGCTCATGAACCAAACACAAGAGGAGAAAAAGGTCAATACTGGTTTCAAGCAATTGGATATACCAATTAAAGAGTTGTTCAATAAACTAATTTGATGAAGCTAACACAAAGGACATTACTTCCCACATTGTAAGACTGGATCAATTTAGGTCAAAGAGTTGAATTCTATTGATTTTTTTTCTATCCTTATTCCATATTAGCTAGACACACATTCACACAAACAAAGAACTAATTAATTTGGTGTGGAATTACTAGGACTAGAAAGAGCTTCAGATCTAATAGAACACAAATGGTTTCCATGTTCAAAATGGCTGAAAAACATGGCTGACTTTATCTCAAGACAAACTCCTTGTCATCTGCAAGCATGACCTAAATGCAGCATCGCTGCACAGCCCCAGACTGGACATTGATGGAAAGGAAACATCTCAGAACAGCAGTTTTCCTCAAAACAGATGATGACGCCACAGGATGAGTGCTGGCAGGTTAGACGTAGGTGTGCTGTTTTGGAAACTACATTTATATATTTCAATAATATCATTGAGCTCTCAAGACAGCAAGCTGTTCTTCCTTTTAACCAAACGCAGACACCCAGCTTCTTCCTGCTGTTCTAGTCATCTTTTTACATTCGTGCTTGTAATTTTTATGATCCTCACATGTTCCTGCTTGACAATTACCTTGTTTTTTTTTTCTAAAGATATATTCAGCCATGAAGTGAACGTGGACTTATTCCCACCAGAAACTGCATAATTAATGTGTGTGAGGTACCTGTGAGTTAAAAAAAAAGCCAGGATTTTAAAAGTAGCAAAATATAAAGAAAGGCTAGGACAAGCAAGATGAGCAAGCAAAACTTGGTGGCTAGTTTCCATTACTTATGTGTCTTTTCTCTAAAATATATCAATAGATTTGAGCTCTTCCTGGCCTCCCAAACTATCCAGGACCACCACAAAATGGACAATGCTCTTCATGGTTTAAACACCCAATTAGGTAAGTAATACATAAATGCATACTTTTTTTTTTTTTAATTTTGGAGGCTAATTCAGTAGAGGCTAAAGCCTTAGTAACCATCCTCCTTCCCTGTCCCTTCTGATCTCCCCAGGCAAAAAAAAAAAACAGGTTTGTTTCTTTGTAGACACATGTATACATGTATAAATGCATTCACAGATATGGACTATTGTACACAAATGTAGCCACATCATAAAAGATGCATACTTGTGCTTGCCTTTCTTGGTACTCGGTGTCTATTGGCAATCCCTCCATGTCTATGTGGATAAACTTTGACTGCTTCTAAGTTTCCCATAAATGTGGAGGTACCTTTGCCACGTGGCAATGGATACTTTTATAGTGGAGCAGAAATTCAGGGTTGGTTGGTAACTTTTAACTCAAATCTTCAGATGTGGGTGCCCATTTATAATCCCACTGGCATTGTGTAAGAATTTCAGAATTACACACTCTCATCACCCTCTTGACAGTGTGAACATATTTGCTTAGGGCAGTTCACTCTGACTCACTCTGACCTCTGAGTCCAATCATTCTTCTGTTATCCCAATGGGAAGAATAGAGGAGCTGGATCTAAAGAAAATTAAAAAAAAAAAAAAAAGAATTCAGACTGTCTTCTGAGGCTGCCAGAAGTTGAAGAGCTTAGTAACACCTCTCAGACTAAATATGAGGCACATTATCCTACCTGGTCTTTGCTGAAGTTGACTTAGGAGAAAATCTCCTTTCCCCTAAGATCAGCCACTGCCATACCAGTTGCATGCTCCATGAACCCTGGAGAACCAAGCTAATATCTCTTACCAATTGTTGCCATGCCTGTTTCCCAAGGAAACACTACTAATGAAAAGAGGTCTTGTCTATCTCATACAATATTTAACAGTTCTGCCTTTCCAAACACAAACCTTAAGACTACCTAGTTGTTTAGAGTTAGCTTCCTAAATTATTCATGGGATTTTTTTTGTGATTTTCCTCTGCATGATCAAGAAGTCCCCAATAAATCTACTTAAGTAAAATATACAGAAGAAGGACTTTGAAAGTTATGTTTTGAGGAGGTAGAGAGAGGAGTGCTGGTGTGGAAGCAGCAGGAGTTCTGGAGGATTTTTTTACTTTTCAAAGGGCTTCATTAAATCACAATGGAAGCATGGGGCATCAATGGCAGGCTTTAACTAGTAAGTTAAAATGCAGTTTAAACGCACAAATCTGATCATGGGGTCTTCCTTTCAGCAACTCAAAAGAAAGAAGAAGCCTGCAGCAAGGTGCACCTGCAATTTATTAACTCAGAGTTTTAAACCTTTCTCAGAGATAATGGCTTTA
>CABHPH010161407.1:18957-42662 GCA_902168325.1 Peromyscus nudipes | reverse complement strand
CCTCTCCAGGGCAAATGCCTCTAGTTTCTGGTCCTCACGCTTTATATACCTTTCTGCTTTCTACCACCACTCCCTGGGATTAAAGGTGTGGCTTTCTGGGATTAAAGGTGTGTATCACCGTGCCTGGCCGTTTCCAATGTGGCCTTGAACTCACAGAGATCCAGAGGGATTTCTGTCTCTGGAATGCTAGGATTAAAGGCGTATGCTACCACTGCCTAACCTCTATGTTTAATATTGTGGCTGTCCTGTTCTCTGACCCCAGATAAGTTTATTAGCATACACAATATTTTGGGGAACACAATACCACCACAATGTTAGCCTTGTCCACATATGGAGGAAGGTTCATCCCTGGCACATTTTGACTTGGAGGTTGAGACTTTGGGGTCCTTTTGGGATACCATGGCAGAGCTCAGTTTCCTAGAACTGATTGGTCTGGGACACAGATAATAACTTAGATGTTATCGCACATGACCTGTGACAAACTGGGGAGTTGACCAATGTCCTGTGACAGCTCATACTTAACTGGTGGGGGATCTCTCATACTTGCTTCACATGAGGGAGAAAGTAGAATTTTCTATTGATTGCTAAGAAAAGCTAGTTCAGACTGAACTTGGCCAAGAAGCATGACAAAGAGAGAGATACTTGAACATTAAAGTTGTTGCTTCTGGGGTAAAAAGCTGGTGCTATTTATCTCTGAATTAAATAGTCTATGGCTATTATATTTTGTGCTTGTGTGTGTGCAGAGGCATGTGTGTGTGTGTGTCATTCCTCAGATTTCATCTAACTTTTTTATTTGTTGAGACAAGGTCTCTCATTGCCCTGGAACCTGTCTAGTAGACTCCACTGGCTGGCCAGTGGGCCCCAGGACTCATCAGTCTCTCCCTCCTCAGTATTGGGATCACATGTACACACTACAATGTCTGACTTAACATGGGTTCTGGGGGTTGAATTCAGGACTTCATGCTTACAAGTTAACCACTTTACCAACTGAGGTAGTTCCCTAATCCCTAATATATTTTTCTGTTGTCTGTTTTTGAAGGCAAGGGGTTGGTTTGGATAAGAGAGTAAATATTGTGTGTTATGGTGAGTGTTATTAATAGGATGAGTCTAGTTCTTGGTAGCTAAGTTACAGAAGTTAAGAGTAGATGTGCTGTGGGATGTTCTGTATGGCAAATGTGTTGCTAATAAAACACTGATTGGCCAGTGGCTAGGCAGGAAGTATAGGCAGGACTAACAGAGAGAATAAAAAGAGCAGGAAGGTGGAAGGAGACGCTGCCAGACGCTGCCAGCCACCGCCAGGACAAGCAGCCTGTAAAGATGCCGGTAAGCCACGAGCCACGTGGCAAGGAACAGAATTATAGAAATGGATTAATTTAGGATATAAGAACAGTTAGCAAGAAGCCTGCCATGGCCATACAGTTTGTAAACAATGTAAGTCTCTGTGTTTACTTGGTTGGGTCTGAGCGGCTGTGGGACTGGCAGGTGAAAGAGATTTGTCCTGACTGTGGGTCAGGCAGGAAAACTCTAGCTACATAGATGCCTCAAGAAAACAGGTCATCAAGAGTGGTCAAATGTTTATGAGATCTTTGGTATCATTGAGGTAGATGCTAAGGCTCCATTACAACATTGGACACTGGAAATGAATCACAGCAGTAGATCGAGTTTACACAGAGGGATAAACGATGTAGTAAGAATCATCCAACGGGACTGGACAGTGAACATGAAAGCTAAAGAGCCCAAGGACAGGCTGTCTGCAGGAAAGCTCTATGGGTGCCCAGCTAGAGGAGGAGGCAGCCTTCTTGGGGGCTGAAGCAAGAGCTGACTCAAACAAAAGCTCTAATCAATTCTTTCTTAGATGTGACGACCTGATCTTTGTGCTTTTTTTTTTTATCTTTGTGCTTTTAAGAGGGAAGCTGTTACTGAATTTTTGGGAGCTTAGCAGGTTTTCAGAGTGACATCATAATGCTTCCTAACTCTAAGACTAATGACTCAGTATATAGCCCACCCCCTAGAGGAAATGGTACAAGGCAAAATCTTTTCTCATAGTCTTTGGGAATTTATATGACCAACTGTAATTTTCAACTACAAAAGATACCCAACTATGTCATAAGGCAGATAACGGCCAAACGTTTTCCTATTTATTTATTTGTTTGTTTGTTTAATGTGTTTTGCCTGTGTATATGTTTTGTGTACCACTTGCATAGCTAGTGTCCAAGGAGGCCAGAAAAGGGCATCAGATCCCCTGGAACTGTAGTTACAGACAGCTGAGAACCACCATGTGCGCGCCAGGAGATTGAACTCTGGTCCTCTGGAAGAGCAACCCAAGGCTCCTGACCACTGAGCTGTCTCTCCAGTCTATATTCAAACATTTCTATTGTGCCAGAATTATGATAGTGTAGTTGGGATGTGCTTGTAAGTGCTCACTGTCAATTAAATTATGAACACAAACAGTGGTATATTAGACATTCAATTCAAATCAAACAAATATTATGGAGCAACTGCTACGGGCTGGGGGTCATTGTAGTGAATAAAGCCAACCCAAATATCTGCTTTTGTGGGGCTTGTATTTGGTACATAGCCTGCTAGATGGTAATGGTGTAGTAGAAAAAAAATATAGAGTGTGATAAGAAGGTAAGGAAGCAGGATGGGTCAGGGCAGGCCTCGCTAACCCTTGCTATTTGGGCCAGTGATTCATGGGGGGCGAGAGACTTACTCAGCTACAAGGAGAAAGCATTCTGGACAGTTATAAACAAATGGCAACATGCTGGTTAGGAGTACGATCTGGGAATAGAAGGGCAGAGCAGCTAGAATGAAACCAGCATGGAGGAGATCTATAAGAGATAAAAACTAAGAGGCAATTTGATAGCATCCTACAGGCCTTATTAAAGAGCCTTTTGCTATAGAGAACTGGAGAGCCATTCAGAGGCTTTGGACAGAAAGAGCAGCCTGAGTGAGTTGAGTGTTGTTGACAGAAACACCCTGGCTGAGCTGTTGAGAATGCACTGGTTGAAAAAAAAAGAATGTTCTGGAAAGAGCAGAGTCGTGGGCTGCACACTTCTGCCACAGCTGTCTTCCTCAGCTGTTACGGCACAAGACGAGCTGCACACAGTGAGAAAATGAGCAACTGGCTGGCTTCCCTTGGAACGATGTAAGAGTGCTAGCATTGAATGTCATGGTTCATACGCTTCAAAATCATCTTTTTATTTTCCCAACCATTTAAAAATATGAAGCTATGGGGCTGGGGAGATGGCTCAGTTGGAAGTACCTGCTGCCTACGCACTACAATCTGAGTTCAGATTCCCAGGACCCATGCAAAAAGCCAGGGGTGGTACCCTGCTCCTGGAACCTTAGTACTGGGTGAGGGTTGACAGGGGACAGGGTGAAGGGAGTGATGACAGATCCCCGAAGCTCACTGGCCAGTCAGCCTAGCCTAATTAATAAGCTTCAGATTTTAAAATGCTGTCTCAAAAATGAGAGAGACAGAGACAGAGACAGAGACAGAGAGAGAGAACAAATTGGAGAGCAAGTGATTAAGGAGACACCTAACATCCTGATGTTGACCTCAGGCCACACACAGCCATACCCATGTACACATGCAGTCACATACACACATGTACACACACACACACACACACACACACACACACACACACACACAAAGCTATTCTTAGCTCCTAGGAAATAGAAAAGTAGGCAGTAGCCCAGCTTAGTCACTGGGGAAAGGTAGTTCGTCAACCCTGGAACAGATCGTGGTGAGAGACAAGAGGAGACAAACAGACCATCAATAGTTGAATGAGGAGCAGTGACGGCAGGCTAGTCCAGGGCAACAGCGGGGCATGGGTAAGAAGTAGTTACTGTCTAAATTTGGCAGGTAAAGCCACAGCGATTTGATGGAGGTTTGAAATCTAAGCTTTTTTAAGTATTTAGAACTTTATTTTTAGTTGTGAGTGTGTGCTTCTTTGTGTCTGTTTCTGTGTTTTGGTATGTATGCACAGGGGCCGACAGGGGCCACGAGAGGGTGCCAGATCCACTGGAACTGGAGTTACAGGCAGTTAGCAGCTGCCCAGTGTAGATGCTAGGAACCAAACCTGGGTCCTCTGAAAGAGTAGTAAGCACTCTTAACTGCTGAGCCATCTCTCCAGCCCCATGTGTTTTGAGAGGAGAATCAAGAAGACATCTTGGGTCTTAGCATATTAAAGGATATATTATAGTCACTGAAACTGTTAAATGCAGCTCTCACTTAAAAGGGAGTAACGGTTTATTCTTGAGCCCAATATGAATGACCATGTCCCAGGGATATGGATTTAGGTAGTCCCAAATAACATGAAGGTTTGTAGTTACAGAACAAAAGAAATCCACAAACAAGGCACTTTTCAGATATATCAGTGAGAATGCAGGGCAACCAGGGTGGGTAATAGCAAAGAGAGGAAATCTTTGGTACAGGTTTCAGACGCCATTGATATTCTTAGCTTTTGGTTAGTGGAAGCTAGCGATCTGCTAATATAATATATTCCAAAAGGTCTGATCTGCTAGTTACAAGGATGCCAGTTCAGTTAGACACAAAGGTGGCAATAATTGGCTATTAAAGGACTAAAGAGAATTGTAGGCAACAGGGCCAGAGATATGCTCAGTGAGTAAAGGCACTAGCTGAAGACCCGAGTTCCATCTGGGACATGACAAAAGGCTGGAACTAACATCTGCAAATTGTCATCTGCTCATGGGATGCTGTGGTATACACACACACACACACACACACACACACACACACACACACACACACACACGAATTGGTTCTGGAGAGATGGCACTTGCTTCTCTTGCAGAGACCTAGGTTTGGTTCTCAGCACCCACATGATAGCTCATAACCTTCTGTAACTCCAGTTCCAGGGGACTCAGCATCCTTTACAGGCACTGTGCACACATGGTGCACAGACATTCATGCAGACAACACACCCATACACATAGAAAGTAAAAAAGAAAATAAACCAACTTTAAAATGGTTTAAATTGGGCTGGAGAGATGGCTCAGAGGTTAAGAGCACTAGCTGTTCTTCCAAAGGTCCTGAGTTCAACTCCCAGCAACCACATGGTGGCTGAAAACCATCTGTAATGAGATCTGGTTCCTTCTTTGGGCCTGCAGGGATACTTGCAGGCAGAACACTGTATACATAATAAATAAATAAATCTTTAAAAAAAAATGGTTTAAATTACCATCTTAATTTTCAATGTGCTATCCAGTATTAAGTACATTCATAGGGTTACAAAACCACCTCCAGGATTTTGTCATTTTGCAAAGCTGAAACTATATACCCCTTAAGCATTTCTTCAATCCCCAGGTCTTGGTATTGGCCATTCTGTTATTTCTAAGAACTTCACTACTGTAGATGACTCATTCACGCGGATTCATACACTACCCCTCTT
Organism: Peromyscus nudipes; assembly: GCA_902168325.1. Taxonomy (NCBI): domain Eukaryota; kingdom Metazoa; phylum Chordata; class Mammalia; order Rodentia; family Cricetidae; genus Peromyscus; species Peromyscus nudipes. The sequence goes on along the minus strand of CABHPH010161407.1, from coordinate 37,242 downwards.
CTGGGGATTGTCTTAACCATTTCTATAAAACTTAAGAAAATATTAGACAATAAAATAGGATTCAAATTCACCATTGATGTATTTAACATCTCTGAGCTGTAGTTATAAAAATACAACACATTAAAAAAAAAAAAACTTTTTTAAGTCCTCGGCTCTCTCACCGCAGGGAATTAGAAGCTGCATTGCTGAGAAGCACCAATCCCACTCGAGCCCGAGGTGGCTAAAAAGCAGAACGGGGGCTGGAGAGGGCTCAGTTGGCATCATGTCTATCTAGCATGCACCAGGCTCTGAGTTTGAGCCCCAGCACCACATAAACCAGATGTGGTAATACACATCTGTAATCCCAGCACTTGAGAGGTAGAGGCAGGAGGATCAGCAGTTCACGGTCATCTTTGGCTACACAGTGAGTTTGGGGCTAGTTGAATCCTTGTCTCAAAAAATAAATTAAAAAAAAAAAGGTTGAATTAAAAACAAAGGCAAGCTGAAAGCTTGGCCGCTGTGTCTGGTTTCCTTGGGTCAGATCCCTGCCTCTCTGAATTGCCATGATAATCACCAAGGACTGTCTATCAACCGGACCCATCCCTTCCCCAGTCAAAGCTGACGGCAGACCCAAAGGTAGGTCTGTCCTCAATCTGCAGACACCTCGGATTCCAGGAACAGAAATCCTGCAGGACTGGCCACCTCTAAGCTGAGAACAGTATCTGTGATAAAGAGGCTCTAGCCTGGAGCAGGGGCATCATCTCATTGGAACCACATTGATCCCCTCTGAGCTCCAAATCACCTGGTAGAAGTGCTGGCGGGGCCAAGAGAGGACCCTGAAGACCCGAGATCCAGATGTGCGGGCTCTCTTAGTTCCTGGACCCTGGACGCTGGAGGTAGACTGAGCAGAGTTCTCCAGAGAACACCACGGGACTGCGCTACACCTTTCCCAGACTCTGTAAACTATCCCTTCACTTGTAAGTTACCCCACAAAATAAACCTCCCTTTTAACTACGTGGAGTGGCCTTAATAATTTCACCAATAGTTTCTCTATTTAAATAGAAGGTTCAGGTCAGCGCCATGATGAAGGACTTAGTAATCACTGGATCCTTGCATCCATCTTCCCAATGCGGCCATGCACTGCTTTTGACCATTGCTTGTCTTTAACTGGCGTACTGGAACCGGTGGCTGGGCCTAGACTGTTGAGGCTGGGTTTTTGCACTAAAGCTCCATTGCACTGTGACAACTAAACCGACTGGAACACATAATTATTTCTTAGGAAGAGAGGAGATTTTCATAGGCGTGATTTAGGACCGCTGGAGCTTCATAAGAACAAAAAGTACACTGACGTTCATTAGCATTTTAATCATTTATACAGGCCCCCAATAACCTATCCTCTCCTTGCTTGCTCCCAGGAGAGACCACACCCCTCACCCCAGCACACCTCTGCTGCTAAACATGCCAAGTGAGCACGATTTCCCAGCTTCGGCAGCAGGAGCTACTGATCTCAGATATTTAACTTTGAAGAGTGGGAGTGTTTATCTTAGTTTGTTAGGGCTGTTTAATCACAAGATACAAGAAGTGGAAAACTTACAAACATTCCTTTCTCATTGTTCTAGAGACTGGGAAGCCCCTGGTCAAGATCCTGGTACACCTAGCATCCTCCAAGAGACCATTCTTTGCTGCAACCTCACACGTGAGGTTAGCTCCCTAACTCTCTGGGGTATCACAGAACAAGAGTGATCAACTATCTTCATTAAGTGGAGAGATCTCATGACCAATTCACTTCAAATATGATCACTTTCCTGGTTAGGATTTCAATATAGGAATCTCAGAGACACAAGACTTTCAGATTCAAATCATAGTAATAACCTAAAGACGCGCTACACACTACTTTAGAAGTCAAGACCACTTAATTGCACTGGGAAACTTTGTAGACAAATCTCCTTTGGGCAAACAAAAATAACTACCCCTCCCCACCCCGTGTCAAAACAAAACCAATCTTTTCCGATCTTTAATTCATTTTACTATTGTGTGAGGTGTAGACACTTTAACTGCACACTTTGCGGACGTGACTTTGCCCTCATGCTGCCATAATTGAGTGACTTAGGAACACAGTCGTAGGAGCTGTTAGGGTTGAAGCCTGGGCCCCGGAAGCCATAAGCTAGGTTCAGCCACCTGTCCCCAAGAAGCCAAGTAAAGAGACCAGTATTAGTCAAAGATTTAACCAGTGTGGCCACATTGGGAAGAGCAACAAGTCAAGAGGTCCAGTGACTCCCTCCCAAGCCCGTATTTGGGGTCCTGACTTGGTTTGGGTTTAGACAGAGCTAGAGGCTTGTACTAAGGGTCCGGGGCAAGGTGTGGTCTACCCATCAACTGACTCATCGTTTTAGCTGTCTCCTGAAAGGTGGAATGACGAGTTGTTAAAACTTTGAAATCTCTTTCCAGGAGACAAGCTCCCCTCTCTCCCACGGGCTGGCACCAGGATTCCGCCTTTCCCTTTTCCCAGAATGAGACTCAAGGGAATTCTAATTCCTTTGGGGACTACTGTTTCAAGTCTGGTAGCCAAAAGCAGAGGCACAGGTGTCTCTCTTTAGAATATCTCCCCTCCTGCCAAGATGACTAAAAAAATAATAATAATCTACTCACCTCATATAGAGATCAGGCAGACAGGAAGGACTCTGCCCCAAGCCCAGCTTGCATCGTTGATATCGCAATCCCCAAATAACCTCCCACCTCCTACATGCTCTCACCCCCACACTAGGACCACCCTAGGGGCAGGATGATGTGCAGCTGAGGCAGGGGGCGTGGTGACTGCAATCATGGGAGGGTATCCTAACCCTTCCCACCCCAACAGGTAAATAGCAAGTCTCATTCCCATTGCCTTCGAACCCCGTCGGTGGGTACTGTTGTACTTATTTTATTATTGTCGCCACCCAATGTCTTCCCTAAGTCATGGCAGTTGAGGTTCTTGGTGACAGACATGTGAAGCAAACAGTTACACTAGACCCTGGGTGATGTGTTTATTTACTCCCTTGTCTGTTGAAAGACATGGAGACAGTGAGGACTGCAGAAAAGACCCAGCAGCCGCAGGCCACAGCCTCTTCCTAACAGGTCTAGCTGTGGAGGAAAGCATTTGTTCCCAAGAGCTACCCCATCTTTACTAAGCCTGCCTGCCCTGCCCCCACCGCACTGCAGCTATGGCATCTTTACTGTTCCTTCACAATTCACACACAATGAATGTACTTTGCATTCTCTTCCCATTATTCTCTTATCCCTCTTAACTGCCACCCACCCACCCACCCACACACCCACACACACATACACACACTGAATCTTGTCAAGTCTCTCATGGCTTAAAAAAAAAAAAAGAAAGAAAGAAAGAAATCCTAGCATCAGATACAGGCTATGTAACTTGGTTAGAGGGACCCAGCCCATCAAAACACAGGCTTGTTTTTGGTTGCCCACAGAACTAGCTGTGGTATCGTTAGCATGGACGTTCCGTGGACTAGATGAAGTCGGTGGGCTCTTTGCCAACAGGAGAGATTGGCAGTCACACTCGTGGATTAGTGCTTGGTACCTCCCTGCTCTCTTCACATGACCCCACACATACAGGAATTTTATTTTGAAAACAGTGCAATTCCCAGGCTGGCGAGATGGCTCAACAACTACCAGCACTGGCTGCTCTTGCTGAGGACCTGGGTTGGATTCCCAACACCCACATGGTAGCTCCCAACTATTCATAACTCCAGTTCCAGGGGATCCAACGCCCTCTTCTCATCTCTGCGGGCACTGCATGCATGCTCATGGTGCATGTATATACATGCAGGGAAAAATAACCAATCATACACACAAAATAAAAAATAGTATAGTTCTATCAATTTCAATTTTGAAAAAGCAATCTATTTCGGACATGTAATTCAGAGCATGAAGTCTTCCCACTCTCCGATGCCCATCCTATCCTCTCCTCTCCCTCCTCTGCCTTGGTCAGCTCTTGTTAGCCACACAGGTCCACCAACTCTCCCTTCTGGCCTTCTCTGTGAACAAACATTTTGGTCTCTCAATCACAGTTTGTTATTTTGATGATTTACTTTTTAAAAAAAAAAAAATCATTTTAAATTATCCAAATTATTTCATACTCAAAACCTTGCCATTGTTATTTCTCAGATAGGAACTCAGGTTACAAGGATTAAATCATAATGTAGGAGCTTGAATTAAATTGCAAAATACAAGAAATGCTGGCAATAAATAAAATATCTTTATTATGATTATTTAATAGTTAAAATCTGCATGTTTCCTTAGATAAAGTAGTTTATAACAGGATAAAAAATTACAAAAAGGCAAGCTCTTAATGATTCATTTGAATTAACTATAAAATCAAAATACTGCTAGTAATTTAATATCTTCTAAAGTAACACAAAATATATTCAATATGTAATACAAACCTCAATAATCCAAATCTCCTAATAAGCAATTATTTACAAACTCTGAACTGAGAGAAAACAGTTTAGCCAGACAAAGAAATGAAATGATGTTCTTAGTAACTTCATTCTATGTAATCTAAGCTTTTGAGAAGAAATACTCATTCAATACAACATTAAGTATATTAACCTTAATTTACATTTAGTTGGTTTGAATTTACCCATCCTAAATGCCTCTGTGCCTGGGAAATACAACTTTTAAACGCACTTAAGATTTCTAAGACAGTTTAACAATTCAGTCTGGCATCCCAAACCCACTACCTTAAAGGTACAGAATTTAACTAAGGGTACAGAATTTAACAATATCCCTATTTTTATTGAACTTTTCCTGTCTAAACTGTATGGTTTTATTCAGTTGTCCATATGCCAATGTCATAGACTAGTAAGCAAAGCAAGCAACATTACTTTTTTTAAATAACATCTTTAATTAAAGTTTTTGCAAGGTAAAATATTAAACTTAAAATAGGTCTTAGTACATCAAAATACTAAGCTCTTTAATTGTATTCCAAGATGGTCTTTAAAACCTAACACCCCATATATCACAGAAGAGCAACCTTGATCTGCAAGTGTACAGAATGAATTTTACAAACATAATAAATATATTTACGCCCTTACACATAACAGTATGTACAACAGCAGTCGACAATAGTAGCTCCGAAAAGCTAGGGATTAGCCCCTCCCCAACCCGATGCATACCGGACTGATTTAAGGAAGCTTGACTGAACGAGGAGTTATTTATTCAATGTTGTTTTGTTCTCCCCTCAAAAGGGAGGAAGCTTTTGTTCCTCAAAATAAGCAAAAAGGTTAAATTTGATGCGTTCTTCCTTAAATCATGCATGCAAGAAAGATGAAAGAGAAAGGCAAAAGGCAGGCTTCCGGGATTGAAGAATATAAACCCAAACAATTTCCATAGGGCTAACAGATTAAAATCCAAACCGAAGGAGAAACACATGAGAAAACACACAAAACAACCATTTTTAAACCAAAACATCGGTGTCTGCTGTAGCTGATTCAGACAGGTAGGCAGGAAACATGAAACGAAAATGTACAAAGAGCAATAAAATAGCACAGTGCACAAAAGCTCCAAAGTTCAAGATGAAGTAATCAGAAAATATAAGAACTTTCTCAAGTGGAAGAAAATGCTGTTATAAAGGGCAAGTTGCTAAGAGGAGATATGTTCGTTTTCTTATACAAGGAATACTTACCCTCTAATATGGTGACATTATTGCTATAAGATAATAAAAAAAAAATATTCTCAGAGGGAGACAACTCTGCATTCGTCCATACAAGCCACCAAAAGAAAATTCCTTGATTTTCAATACAACAAAAGAAAGCCTTTCTATAAAAACTAGTATATTTTACATTGTTTTCTAAAGCCAGAATCTAGTATGCTTGTCAAGAACACGTTTCAATCACTGCACACGCTGCATGAGTCATGATGCCAGCGTGACTTTTTAAAAAGGCAACAGTGTAATATGATGTGTATTTAACAGAAATGTGAACATTTCAGATATAAAGTCCAATATAAAGATCCCCTCCTGTCGTGTTTGACTTTAGAAACTGCACGTGACAAAGCTGTGTTACTCTAAGAAACCACATGTGCTCCTGGGCATTCCAGTGGTCTGAGAATACAAATGACCACCAGGCAAGAGTTCATATACTGAAAGGCACACATTTCTGCTTCAGTCAGTCATTCTGTGTAAATTGACCTTAGCACTAATGGTATCATGGTATATAAGAGGTGCCATCACTACTGGTACAAATCTAAACGGATCACCTTCTGAAAACACTGCTTACTTCAGTATTTCCAAGTCTGAACTATTTCCACGTTTTGGATAAACAAGCTACTTTCATCTTAGGATTCTGCAAGTGGGAATCCCTTGCCTTTCCAAAGGAATGACATTTAACAGACCCTAATGACATTATCTGGTAAATGTAATGGCAAAAGCATGATTAGGAATTCAAAGCAAGTGACATTTACATAGCAAAAGCTAGTATAATAAAAAATACATGCTACTTGATTTAAAAAGGAACACAATATACCAGCATATAAGAGCACAGTCTGGTGAGCGGGGTTGTTTGAACCAGCTTCCAGAGTTTTCACAGAGAAAAGCACTCATCCAGGAGGCCATCATTAGTAGGCAACATACAGGTACAAATACAAATGGTTACTTCCTGCTTCCAAACAGCCCTCTGCTGTCTCTCTCGTGTTTGAAAAAAACAGGCCGGTGTACAATGCTAACCTTCAGTAAGTTTAACCACGTAGAGGGCCCAGGACGTGTGCTGAATTATCATACAGGAAGCCAAGTTTCCGTAGCATAACAACTACTGATTAGCCCCAGAGTTTCACTGAAGCAACACCGCTGCACTGCCATAGGTAGTTCAGGTCACTGGCTTCACTGAGTAAACACAAACCTTCCAGAAACTATACCAAGGGACAACTTAACAACAGAGCTCATGGGACTTCACTCCCTCCGTTCTCCAAGTGTTATAATTAAACAGAAAACTGCGTGTGCTTTGAGAACAGGAGAATAAACAAACTTCCCCCAAAAGGCTACATTAATAATAGAACAAGAAACTCTATTATCTAACTGCTATTACGTTAAGACACCACCACTTATACCAAATGCCACAACATAAATTGGCTCAGTGGGGTGGTAAGTGGGGAGGGGGAATCAATTGCATTAAGAAATTTAAAAATACGTGCTTAAAAAAGCACTATATAACTCACAGTTTCTCTTTTGTAATATACTTTAGTTTATCTGTTACTTCTGGAACTACATAAAGTCAAAATAAAGGAAGACAAAAATGGAAGACAAAAAAAACCAACAGGCAAGCGAACTTGAACGTAAATTTTGTTAGTCACTAGAACAGCGATGAAGGTGAGTGAGCATCCCTGCAGTTCCCAGGAAGCTGACTCACTGTAGCGCCACACTGTGGAGAGCCCCTTACAGGAACGAACCAGAGCTACATCATCACACACAGAAATGTCTAGAGTTCTTCATCTACAAGTCAAATCTCTATACTTTCCTTCCCATGTGCAAACTGGAGCCCAAGTCTAGATCATCAATGGCCTGGAAGGGCTACCCAATGAAAGAGAGGTAAATTTGTATTTAGTGGCCCACCTCCCTCTACCCCCTCCACCCCCAAACTTTCCCCTCAAATTACAAAGTTTTTAAAAAATTTGTTCAATTAAAATAATAATTTCTAAAATTCTTTACTAGTAAACACAAGAAACTTTTATAATTACTAAATTGTTTAATAAAAATCCAGTCCTCACCGCCTGCCCTTATGCCTCTTTGATCAATGTACAGAATGCCATCTCAGTGTTACATAAAGACCTAAATGCACAGCTAAGCACACACTGGAGCCCCACAAGAAAAACCTTCACACAGCAAGAGTACTGTACAATTTCAGCTCGGTGGTACCTTTGTGAATAAAAACATATTCCTGAGGAGCCAATCGGGGTTTCTTGAAGTATGGGACTGAGTGCAGTTTTTCTATATGGAAATTAAGCTGTCATTTTAATTCTAATCAACACAGGTAAGACCCAAGTCTTTAAGTTATAGTTAACAAGTACGAAACCTAATTAAAACAAACATCCATTCTTGGGTCAACTTTGTCTCCAAACTGTGACCACTGATCCTTTCTTTAAATCTAAAGTAGATGTTTCATACAGCAGGGAAGCAAGAGGTATGTATTACTGAGGGAGAATAACAAGTAAAAATGTTTAAGATCTATTATGAGTTTTAAATTTTCTTATACAAGTGAATTAAAATTCAACACCATAATTCTTGCCCTTCTGTAAAAAGCTCACACGCAATTTGTACCAAATATAACCACATACAATAAGCAGTTTCAGTTCAATCTATCAAAAGGGAAATTTCTTCAGGTCATTCCAACAAGAATCTTCTGACAGCCCAACTTGGAGAAAGGAATATAGACAAAGCTTTACATGCTAATTACCAATGGCAGGTTCCTGTATTTAAAATGGACAGTTACAGTTTTCCTACACAAAGCCCTCCCCCCGCCCGCCCAACAACCCCAGGTGCTACAGTTCCATGGCTTGCCAGTTATTAGTGTCTATGTTGTCAAGGTCTAGCTTTGTTCCAGTAGCTTTGCTTCTACTGAGCTTTTCTGACATGCAGAAGTGAAGTTTTGGTTGATATATGTTCCAAGTTTCAAACCGTCCATTTTAACTTTTTAAGTTTCTTTTGTCTTACTTATAAAAGGAAAGAAGCAACTCTTCACCACTCTGCATCTCCAATTGCTTTGGAAAATATATAATCTCTTCCATTAAGATTCATAATGCCATCCTTGAGATGAAACTTCCATTTATTTTTACTTCTGTGTATCTAAACAAAAATTAAGAATGCAAAAGATGTAATAGGAAAACACAACAACAAAACCCCATTCATGATACACCATGAAATATTCTTTAGGCAAGTTCTCATCTGGTAACTTGCTATCATGAAATTATGTATTGGGTATTTGGCTGCAAGCAGGTCTCTTAGGACTTCCTGCTGTTTTAACCTCATATTCTTTTTCTACAGGTAACAAAAAATTCCATTTGCTGTACTGTTTGTAGTTGAGAGTAAGTCACAATACACAAAATTATCAATAATGTATCAGACTTTAGGTTACTGGTATGCAACTGGTCTGGTTTTACCTTTTACTAAGTAAGAACCATTACATTCTCATTCTCCCTATAGATCTGTTTGATATAAGCACTACTTATCATATTCGTTGTAACAACAAAAATTTAAGATTTCTTTAATCTAAAAGGAAATTTCTTGCAGGATACAAATAATGCATGTTCATTATCACAACTCTAGTCCCCAAGTACTTAGGACTCCCTGCTTCTCCATAAACATTTAAGAAAAGAAACACATAGTTACAAAGAAAAATCAAAGTAATATATGAAAGTATTATAAATTTCATGACTTGACAAAGAGCTTATCACTTAGTGACTTGATTATAGCCCCCCCCCAAAAAAACCCACTAATACAATGGTTCTCAACCTGTGGGTCGCAGCCCCTTTGGGGTCAAAGGGCCCTTTCGTAGGAGTTGCCTAAGACCATTAGAAAACACAATATTTAAGCAGTCTCTTAAAACTCATCTGTTTATTGGTTACTGCTTACTTCCTGATCCTCTTAGTAATAAAATATAATCTAATTAGGTCTTTTCAGACTCAAGGGAGCTGAAGTTTATGAAGACAAAATTCTCTTAAGAGTTTGTGTCATTGAAAGGAAAAGGGGATGTTTACAAGCTGATGTGGAATGAATACAAAAACAATCATCTCAGGGCTGAAGAGATGGCTCAGGAGTTAAGAGCATTAGTCTCTTCCAGAGGACCTGAGTTTAATTCCCAGCACCAACATGGCAGCTCACAACTGTCTGTAACTCCAGTTCCAAGGGATCTGACACCCTCACACAGATATACATTCAGGTAAAACACCAATGCACACGAACTAAAAAAATAAATTTTTACAAAAAGAAAGAAAAATAATCATCTCTGGCCATTCTACTCATTACTTACTTTTCAAAGGTAATGCTAAGAAATTAGTCTATCCAGACAATCTATGAAACAAACAAAATGCTTTCTTTCACACTGTCTATAAAAAGTAAATAAAGAAGGCAAGCTATGTGGGAGCCCGTTTTCAGGTTTCCTAGTAGCTTTACCCAACAGATCTGCATAGAGAGGATGATTGGACCACGGGCCTGAGTGCAGGTGACTGTAACTAACAAGGGGAAGGGCTTTTGCTCCACCCCCTGGCATTGTTATAAATAGACCTTTGGAATAAAGTTCTGGGCCGGTGGAAAGGATCCAGGCCCACCCGAGTCTATCCTGTGTTTTCTCTCTCTCCCCCCTCTATTTCTAACTAAGTCTCTTATCCCTCAATCCTCAAGAGTTCCTGGGGTAAATAACGGTGGGGGCTGGTCTCCCACTAAGCTGAACATGGTAGTGTGCACCTATAAACCCAGGCTGAGGCAGGAGTACAGCTGAAAATGAAGCCACCCTGAGCTAGCTAGGTACACAGAGTTCCATGCCATCCTTACTAGTTAAATACAACCTGGTCTCAGAAATACAACATAAAATTAAGTATGGCAGTCATCATCTGCCTACATCTTTCAGTAAGGCTGAGAAGATGGTTTAGAGGAGAAACTACAGCAAAAACAATGTCCATTAAGTAAAATGAAGTCCTTACCTTATCATATTGGCATACAACAACGTTTTCTGTGTCAAAGAGTTCCTGCCCTTCCTCGTCACTTACATCATCCTCACTGTTGAGGGGCTCCTACAAATAAAAAGAGAATTTATACCTAGATCTCAATGTATTGCTATAGAGTCTCCAACTAACATTTAGGGAAAAGAAGTACAGGACCTTGATGCTCTCTGAGAACTAAGTATCAGGTGTGTCTACACACACTGTGGATGTAGTGCTGTCAATACTGAAGGTTTGCCAATGTTATTTCAGCAAGAAATTCAGTAAAAGTTAAGCTATAGAGCACAAAAGAATCAAAGGGATTAAAATTTATTTCCTTTGGGGCTAGAGAGATGGCTCATTTGTTAAGAGCACTGTCTGCTCATGTAGAAGACCTGGGTTCAATTCCCAGCACCCAAATGGCAGCTCACAACCATTTCTAAATCTAATCCAGGGGACCAGATGCCCTCTTATGGACTCCCTGGGTACCAGGCACTCACGTGGTAAACAGACATACATGCAGGCAAAACAGCCATACACATAAAGTAATTTTTAAATTGTTCTTTATTCTTTAATAATTGCACAAAATAGGGAGACAGAGTCAAGTGGATCTCTGTGAGTTTGGGGCCAGCCTGGTCTACAGAGCGAGATCCAGGACAGGCAAAAACTACACATAGAAACCCTGTCTGGAAAAAAAACAAAAAACAAAAAACAATAATAATAATAATTGCACAAAATAAATTCTCACCAATAAATGTTTCAGATGCCTAGAAATAAACCTGAGAAAATATGAAGGTTGTGTTGGGAGGTCAAGGTATTATGCACCAGCAATTGTAAAACAAACAAAAAAACCAAACCAAACCAACAGTAACATTGGAGAAGAAACCAACGAATACAATCCATTTGTAGTATGGCCTCAGGACTACACTAAAGACCAAATCAGTACTGTTTGTCATTATAATGACATTATGGTGCAGCTATAATAAATAATTAAGATTTCAATTACTCTTAAATGCAGAGGATAAAATATCTCAGGGCCAAAATAAAGCCAAAGAAAGGGATAAACTAAGGCTGAACTTCATTTGTGTATAGGACAAGTTTTAACTCAGCTGTCTAATAAATGAAGGAGGAAAAAAAGACAAAACAGATGTAGAAAGGAAAACTATCAAGAATGATAAAAGCCTACGTGTATTAGGTGTATGTCACTCAAACATAGGTGTGCATGGATATATACTCTTTAAATGAAAATATCTATGTAAAACGGTGAAAAATGGTAAAACTTTAACCCTTTTAGAAAGTACATTTCAATTGCTCTACAGACATTCCTAATGGACTCATCACTGCTATGTAGCTCCAGAGCACTTCTAGAACTTTACTCATAAGCAATCACTCTATAGTCCCTCCTGTCTCCTGGTAACCACCAATCTGCTCTGTGACTTCATGAATTTGCCTATCCTGGATATAAATTTGTGGGCATTTGTGCTATGCTGTCTGTCAGGTTTTCAATGTGTACTCATGTAATAGCATGCATCAGTACTTCATGCTTCTTTACAGCTAAATGCTATTTTGTCGTATGGATATGACACATTTTATTTGCCATTCGCAAGATACTAACAGACATCCAGGATGCCTATTCTGTTTGGATAGACAGAGTGTTGCCATGAGCACTCATGTACACGTTCTTGTCTGAACACCTGTTTTCAATTCTTCCCTACATGCACTTGCAAGTGAATCTTGGCAGCACAGGACTAACTCTCTGCTTAACTCTGAGGAATTACAACTACCACACTGTTTTCCGTAAAAGCTGTACCACTTCATGTTCACACCAGAAAAACACAAGTCTTCCGATTTTTCCCAATCCTCACCAATGTATACATACTTTCTTTTAAAATTATACCATTCTGGCTGGAGAGATGGCTCTAGCACTTAAGAATACTGGCTGCTTTTCCAGAGGACCTGAATTCAATTCCAGCACCCACATGGTAGCTCGCAACCATCAAGGGGTCTGACACTCTCTCTTCCTGTCTTTGTAGGCATTGCGTGTATGTGGTACACAGAAATATATGCAGGCAAAACACCCATACACATAATTTAAAAAACAAAAAACAAAAAATTGTAGTCTTCCTAGGAGGTATGACAAGCCCCCTAATTGTAGTTTAGATTTGCATTTCCCTAATAACTAAAAATGCTTAGGAAAACCACATCTGTTATTACAGTTTCTGATGGTCAAAGGTACAAGCATATGGCACAACATAACAAGTTTCCCTGTTCAGTCTCATAAAGGTTAAAATTCATGGTATCGCAATACATAATTTCATCCGAATCTTTGGGTCCTTTTCTAAGCTCATTCAGGTTGTTGGCAGAACTGAATTGTTTAAAGTTTTAAGAATGAGACCTTACTTTAGTAGGCGGTCTCATGAGCTGAGGGACAGACAGTTCAATGGCAGAATAAAGCAACAAGCTTTAACAATACCCACAGATGCTGCAAACGGTGGCGCACGCCTTTAATCCCAGCACTCGGAAAGCAGAGGCAGGCAGATCTGGGTGAGCTACAGACCAGCCTGGTCTATGTACTGAGTTCCAGAACAGCCAGAGCTACGTAGTGAGACTCTGCCTTTAAACAACAACAACAACAACCCCCAAATTTAGTCAGGCATGGACAGTGGTGCACAATTTTAATCCCAATAATTAGGAGGTACAGGGTTCCAGGCTGGCAAGGACTACATGAGACCCTGTCTCAAAAACAACAATAAACTAAAAAAATAATAACAAAAACAAATACAGAAGAGATTCATATCATCTTTAAAACAAAAAAGTCCAAATTCTTCCATAAGGGTACTATTAACATGAGGACTGGTGAGAAGATGGTGAGCAAAGAAGTTACAGGACTCATGCACACAGATGCAAAACTTCTGTCAACGTTGAGTCTGGAGTTACAAGGAGTACATACAACACACAGTGACTAAGATGTGTCATTGCCAATTAAAATCTATCAATGAAATTCATAAATGACAGTCTGAATCAGATACTGTGACTATCTAATGGTTGCAGAAAAACATTTAATAACAAAATACACTTCCTTATAGTTTTTTGTTTTTTAAAGCAAAGCACTTGGTTAATTACAAAGAGAATGAATTTCTTTAGCCCTAAAAGACATCCACAAAAAACAACAAATATACTTAATAGTAGACTATTAAGAAGGTCCATCTACATAGAACATAAAAGAATCAAACAAAGGCATTATTACAAAAGGCATCATCACACTGGCTCAATGAGGATTATGAAAAGTTGCATACATATCTCTAAAGCCAGCAAGCAGGAGGAAATGCAATATAAATGTCCCTTAGGAAAGGATCAAAGCTGAGGAAAGGGCTGGGGCTAATGCTAAGTAAGAACTTCCACATCATCAGGATACAAATAACAAGTAGATACATGAAAAGAGGCTGAAGCGCCTGAGTATTTGAACAAGTTCAAACTAAACCAAACCAAGACACCATTTTTTTTCTACCAGACTGGAAAACCTCAACAGTCTGCCAATAGCAGGAAGTGATGACATGGACATCTACAAATTATAGACAAAATGGCAGAACAAATCAGTACAGTAAGTTGGCAAGTCCATGTTCATGTACAATACTGCAGAGAAATACATATGTAAGTTCTCAGTAAAATACTACAGGCCACCCAAAAGTTCAATGGTTCCAAAAAAGGATAATCAAATAATGGTACAGTCAACAGTAAAAATAATCACAGTTGTATGCAACAACCTGGCTGAATCTCAGGACTATTTTCTTTTAAAAAAACGAACAGAAACTACATTAAAAATATTGCACTTCCACTATTCGTGGACAAGCAAACCTCAAGCAATATTATCTTTGGAAACATGAACACGGATTGAAATACAAAGACAAGTTAATGAGAGAGTATGGCACAGATGCTCTGAGAGCAGAAGGAAGAGGTGGAACAGGGGAAGAACACCAAAACACTTAGGTAATGGAAAAATTTAACCTCAATGGTAGAGGCCAGGACAGTCATATTTTAAAATATTTTATTCACTCTGCTTCCTCAAATATTTAATAAACTATCTTTAACTAAATTATTTAGGAAAAATAAAATGTTTCAGCCCAAACAATGGCCCAAACCTATAATCTCAGTACTTGGGATTGCCACAAACTCAAGGCCCATCTGAGCCAGATAATGAGTTACACACCTGTAGCCTAGGCTACCATGTGAAACTGTCTCCAAAAAACCAAAATAATAATAAATACAAATAAGCAAAATGAAATAACTTTGTATTAAGATTTTAAAAAGGGAAGATTCCATTTTATGCCAAAGCAATAATCATGAAAATTGTGGTGGGCCAAATAATCACCTGGAGGAATGGAGAAATTGGGGACATGTTTATAGGCATCAAGAAAAAGGTATGAATATCAGATTACTGAGGACCTAGTACGAATAGGTCAGAAGATGGCTTTGGCTTGGGCTGTCACATTCAGTTTTTCTCCAGTTTCTTCTCTCCCCCAAAACTGCCATGCCTTTTTAATCACTAAAACGGGAGAAAAATTACACCCATGTGTTCTACCAACAGCTTATGCTTAAGCCACGTTACGAATACCTAAGTGCAAGAATTTGATTTGCACTATCCCTGTTAATATAATTTCCCTTTGGTATACATACCTTTAAAACTGAGCCTGTGGGGGCTACCATTACTATCAACTTAGCAGGGTCTATAATCGCCTAGGAGACAAACCCCCAGACACACCCCTATGAGAGATAACCTAGCTCCTGAGAATTCCTATGATGGACTGTGATGATGTGGTTTTTGAGGTAGGAAGACCCACACTCAAAGTGGGTGAAACCACTTCCTAGGGTTGGGTCCTGGACAGTGTAGAGAAAGCTAGTTGAGGCCAAGCATCTACCTCTCTCTGCCTCTGAAGAGATAGTGTATCATTTGTCTGTTGAGCACTAAATCCAACAGTAAATGATGAGTGGCTTCTCTGTTCAAGTCTCTTTTCTTTTGACTAGAAACTTACTTCTTCCACCTGCCCATCTTCAGCTCCATCTTTCTCTTTATCTTCCTCCTCCTCATCATCATAGTCTTCTTCCTCATCTTCATCTTCCTCAGATGATGTATCTCCCGCTCCATCAACTTGCAGCACCAGTGGAGCTTGCTGCTGAGCAGGCTGGGCCTGTGGTTGCTGCTGGCCAGCTGCAGGTATCTGTGCTTGTGCTGGTGTGGGTGCAGCCACTGTAGTAGGGATGACCTGAGTCTTATTTCCTGCAAATAAGATTTGCTGTGGCTGGATGATGACACCGGTCTGTGGTGAAATCCCTCCAGGAAGTGGGGCTAGGACCTAGGGCAAACAAAGCCACCTATCAGCAACTGGTAAGAGGGATCAAGAAACCAGAACCAAACTAATAACAATTCAGTTTTAAACATGAGAAATGTGAATTAGGCTTGGAGGCCTAATGATGATGATGGTGATGATGATTGTAGTAACATTAATAACAGTTCAGAGTAACACTGTTTTGACTACTGTGCACATATAAACTTGGGGGGGGGGGAAAGTGGAGAACCACACAATAAATTCATATAGCTATAGCAGCAAAAGCAGCAGCAGCAGCAACAGATGGATCCCAGAGGATGGTAACATTGCTTTACCTGCTGGATAACAGGAGCTTGTACTCCACCAGGCTGCATCTGTGGTATAACTTGTGGTTGTAGAACAACTGATTGCTGAGGCTGAAAGATATACTGGGCACCATTGGCTGCTCGGACCACCTGAAGAAGCTGGCCTAAGGCAAAAAATAAAATAAAATAAAAAATTTTTAAAAAAATTATTATATATTATATATATAATATATCCAAGTTGCTATTTCAGGAGCAATCAATACACAAAGAAATGACTTTATATTGCTTTCAAGCCAAAGAACCTAGAAATTACCAAGTTAGAAGACTAACCATTTTACTAAGGGTTATCAACTATACATGACAAACTACAATCATTACTGTTCCCAACTTCCTTCTACATCCCAATGTTTTACCATACTTATTATCTTCATTAGCTTTTTTTTTTCCCCACATGCATTGGTGTTTTACCTGCATATGACTGGGTGAGGGTATGGGATTCCCTAGAACTAGAGTTACAGATAGCTGTGAGCTGGGAATTGAACCTGAGTCCTCTGAAGAACAGCCAGTGCTCCTAACCACTGAGCCATCTTCTCTCCAGCTCTCCAGTCCCCTTCATTCACTTTACCAATAAAGCTTTAACAACACATTGTAAGACTTGATTAATAAGAAAGTAGGCACAACACCGTATATATAAATTAATCTTAGAGAGAGAGAGAGAGAGAGAGACGCTAGAGAGATAGCTCAGCCGTTCTGAGCACTAGCTACTCGTCCTGAGAACTGGGGTTCCATTCCCAGCACCCACATGGTAGCTCAGAGCCAGTTCTAACTCAAGTTCTAGGGGATCTGATGGCCTCTTTTGGACTCCCAAGGAACTGTAAGCATGTGATACACAAACAAGCAAGTAAGATATTCATACATGTAAAATTTAAAATGACATAAAAGCATCCGACATTTCAATGGCGACACAAACATCTTGTTTATATCTTCAAAGCACAAGGCTTTGCTTCAACTTTTCAACAAGCAAGGAAAATTTGCTAAGCCAATTAGAACTGCTGTAATTATGACTAAATAACATATAATATACAGAATAGTCTCATATTTTTCTTAAGAGTGAACAAAAGCATGCACCAAGACAAAGCCCTAATTGGTTCCTCACAAATTTAGAAATTAAGAAATAAGAAAATAAATAAAATAATGATAGACATCAGTCCATGTAACATCAGTCCTGTCTTCCAAAAGATAAGATGAAAAATATGTATTCGACATTAATGCAGAAACACTATGTCTAAAAGTACACAATGAATCGACTCTTCAGAGCCTGTGAAATTCAATTTGGTCATCACGTTGATTCGAACATTTCATTTAACTCATTTGGCAAAACAGATGCCTAGTTTTAAAAAAAAAGCAAAAAACAAAAAAGCCATTTCTATGTAATCCCACTTCTTTGGCAGGGTTCTCATTCACAGAATAAAAGATTCATCATTCCCACTTTAATTTTTTTTCTTTTTTGAATCAGGGTTTCAGCTGAGCTCGAACTCATTATGAAATCAAGGATGACATTGGACTTCTGACCCTCTGCCTCCAATTCCCAACTGCTGGGATTATGTGTGTTACCATATCTGGCTACAATTTTCATTTTTTCAACTGTATCCTCAACAAAGATTACAATTCTCTATCTTATAGCCCTCAAATTATTTTAACAAAAGTTAAAACAAGTGTCAGTATTGTCTCCCTTCAATGACACTACAACATTAAGAGCTATTTGGAGTTAATTTCCGAACAACATTTACAACTGCATTCCTTGTTCTCATACCTGAATTTGTTAGGATCTGTTGAACAGGAGTCACGCCTGCAGGGAGTGCCAAGGTAGCAGCTGTAGCAGCAGCACTCTGGAATAATAAAAACAGGGAAAATCGTGTCTTCACGTACACCCAACAAGACCTAGCTTATCTGCAGTGTACTTTAAGAGTACATGGAAAAACTGACTACAA
>CABHPH010161407.1:0-10581 GCA_902168325.1 Peromyscus nudipes | reverse complement strand
AAAAAAAAAAAAAAAAAAAAGTGTGAAGTAAAAGAACTATTAGTATTTAAGAAATTGGTTTTTAAGTCAGGTGTAGTGACACATCCTTCACAGTACTTGGAAGACAGAGGCAAGCAGATTTTTCTGAGTTCGATGTCAGCCTGGTCAACATAGTAAGTTCCAGGACAGCTAGAGCTACATAGTGAGATCCTGCCTTGAGGGGGTAAAAAAGGTTTTTTAAAGCACTACAATTTTCTAATTGAGATGATGATGAAGATCCAACCTAGTTCTTAAAGTACTAACACTGTTAATGTTCTAACACTGGTCCAAAACCCCAACCCATCACACTTCTTTAAGAAAAGGTTTATCTTATTATGTGTGTGCATGTGCACGTGTGTGTGTGTGTGTGTGTGTGTGTGTGTGTGTGAGAGAGAGAGAGAGAGAGAGAGAGAGAGAGAGAGAGAGAGAATATGGCACATGCTTGTGGCTGCCCTCACTAACCAGAAGAGGGTGTCAGATCCCCTGGAATTGGAGTTACCGGCAGTTTGGAGTCACCTGAAGTGGGTTCCAGGAACAGAACTCTGGTGTTTTGGAAGAGCAGACATCACTCCTAACAACTAAGTCACTGCTCTAGCTCCCATTCCCACTTTTCTAAGTTCATGTTTCACTTTTACTACCGTCAATTAACTGGTCTACCCACTGTAATGAGAGCCTGTCATTCCAACGAAGCAAGC
The DNA here is from genome assembly GCA_902168325.1 of Peromyscus nudipes. Lineage (NCBI taxonomy): Eukaryota > Metazoa > Chordata > Mammalia > Rodentia > Cricetidae > Peromyscus > Peromyscus nudipes. Next base: position 9,868 of record CABHPH010161407.1, on the reverse strand, counting down.
GTCTATGAGAAGCAGAAAAACTGACTGCCTGTAATGTGCATAGCTCCCCTATGTTCTCATGTCAAGGACTTAGCAATCAAATTCATAACTAAAAAGGTGTAGAGTATTCTTCAGTGGCTAAGATTGCTTGCGCAGTTATCATAAAAGAGAACCACAAATCCAGAACCACAAGAAAATAAACAAAAAAGAGGAAGGGGGTGGGGGTGGGGTGGCCACAGCAACTGCAGAAGAGGAAAGCTAATTCTAAAGTGTGATCCCAGACCTACTCTATCAGCAGGTTTAGAAGTGAGCCACAAGTGTTGTACGAACTGTCCAGATTATTTGTGAGGCTTGCAAAAGTAAGAGTAGTTGTATTAAAGTCTAAACCGATGCTTTTCAAATTGAGGATTGAAACCCATTAGTGGATCATAAAAAGTCAATGCTGAATTTTATGAAAACCAAAGTGAAAGGGAAATGCAACATAAATAGTTTCTGTATTTTTATTTGTTATACAGCATGCATAGAAGCTTCAGAAACATTTTTTTCTGCACTGTTAACGGTATTCATATTCTAAAGTTTACAAACACATCTTCTGCTTAATTGTACCCAGAGTAAATCATAATCTGTAAATTATACAGTATGTAATATTGTAGATAATGTAGTATATATAACCTATAATATATTCACCTTTATATTTGAGAAAACAGTCCACATTCCAACAGGAAGTCTAAAACCATACTCGACTCAAATATGATACTTTCCCCTCATACATACATACCCACGATAAAGTTTAATTTGCAAATTATATACAGTGCACTAAAATTAATAAGAACAACTATAAGGCTATAAGGCTATCCTATGATAAAACCTATGTGACTGTGGTCTCTTTCAAGTACCTTACTGAACGTACTGTCCTTGTGGATCTTCTTCCCATGGGGATATGAAATACAACGCCTATGTGACAACACGGTAGAGCACACAGACACTGTGACAGAACAGCTCTATGGGTTACCTGAACACAAACACTGTGCCACTGCACCAGGGACTCTGCCCGACAACTAGGGACACTAAGTGGTTAGTGGATGAGCTGCATATGCACAACTGAGAAGCTGCACAGAGAAATGGCTCAAACCTAGATACTACAATGCTGGCTGGGGAGAGATTTCATCATTCTAGTCAGAATGCACACAACTTAAACCTCACAAACTGCCTACTTTTGGAACAGTTCATTTAATATTTTCTAACAAAGCTGACCAAGGTAAACAAAACCTCAAAAAATAAGATCAGGGGTTAGAGAAAAGGATCAGAGGTTAAAAGCACTTCTGCTCTTCCAGAGGACCCAGGTTCAATTCCCAGCACCCACATGGCAGCTCACAATAGTCTGTAACCCCAGTTCCGAGGGATCCAATGGCCTCTTCTGGCCTCCACAGGCACCAAGCACACACGGGACAGACATACATGCAAGTAAAACATTTACACACAAAATCTATTTTTTAAGAAAGAAGACCATAGATAAGGGGAAACTAATACGCTTATTTTAAAACAACGGCGGCTTGGTCCCATGCTCCTACCCCATTTAGTCACACTCTGGAATAGAACTCAGTACGGCCTATTCGCCATAGACTAGCTGCTACTGTAACTTGTTCTGTGTTTCTTGTAGTACTAAACTACTGCCAGTGAAATAACCTATTCCACTGCTTTTAATCTGCAGTCTTCTAAAATGAAAACATCAAAGTCTCACAGCCTCAAAGAAAAACAGTCACTTAGGCTGGGCATGATGGTGCATGGCTTTAATCCACAGCACTTGGGAGATAGATGCAGGTGGATTTGTGAGTTCAAGACCAGCCAGGGCTCCAAAAGGGGGAGGGGGCCATGGCAGTCACTCCCTATGCATACTAGAAATAGTTCTACTTTCGAATGAACTCCTTCATGAAGAGACTATTTTACTCAGGACCTAACAGATAACTAAGAATTTACCACCCATTTAGTATTATATTCAAACAAAATTCGAAAAAAACTATTATCTATTTTCTGTATAGCATGCTACTGGCATTTTAAGCAGAGTGTGTCTGTATCATTCAGGATGGTAACACAGGAAATGAAACATTCCTAGTTCTTGCCTACTAAATGTTAAAGGTGTTAGCTAATCATGACATAGGAACATGGTCCCACATACTGCCAAAAGCTCTGCAGGGGCTAGGATAGTCAACCATGAATCAGGACTTAGCAATCATGGTAGGTGTTCTAGTAACTTAACAAATATAAAAATACCATATAACTAAACACCAAGCTTTTATCCTCTAATTAAAATTTGAATATTCCAATTTTTTTATTTTTTTTTTTTTTAAAAAAAAATGTATGTGTACAACTGTTTTGCCTGCTTGCATGTATGTATGTGTCTGATACCCACAGAAGTCAGAAGGCCTTGGATTCCCTGAAAAATGGAAGTTATGAATGGTTGTAAGCCTCCATGTGGGTACTGAGAATTGAATCCAGGTCCTCTGTAAGAGCAGCAAGTGCTCATAACTGCTGAGCCAGCTCTCCAGCTCTTTAATTTCACTTCAGTACAATTTTAACTACATCAAAAACTTTCAGGTTCTAAATATCAGCTGTTGAAACTATGTTGCAATGTTTTTGCAATAGTAACTGTATTAGCAATGCTGAAATTAGGAATATTAAATTGTTATATATTTCTTTTGTTTAGAAAATTAGAAGCACCCTTTTACTTTATTTACTCCCTTTTCCACGAGTAACTATTCTGGTATACCCACACTTCAGCAATTTTTGCCTAGGTATCTAAAACTAACATGAAGAAAATTTAACTTCTGTTCCCCAAAAGACTAAGGTGTACAACTGTATGTGCTACTGTTTAATAACTAAACTTTATTTAGTTCTACATAATAAGTATATATGTAGACAGCATCACCTTCTTCTTTAGAGAAAAAGAACCTGAAGAACAAGAAGTTGGGCAAGTTTTCCTACATCAACAAAGAATAGAAGGCAAAAATAGGATAATTACAACCCAGAAGTCTAATTTCAGTGTCTCTGAATGTTGTACCCTGGGTACTCACTCACCTCACCCTAAGGCTGGCTCTAATCCAAGCTTCTCATCTAACCACACTGTTACTTCATCTACTTTCTATTTCATTTGCTCTTTGGGGAAGCTGAGTTCCCTAACAGCTTTTGGAAGCTCTGAAATGAAATTAGTTGTACATTTTATCCAGGAGCTAGATATTTTGTGGAAACAGGAGAGTTGTTTAAATTTCTAGCCCAGCATACTGCTGAAGAATGGGCAGTTCACATTTTGATTCGAAAGCAAATTCTAATTATCCCTTGACAAGGGCATTTAGCTAGAAGATGGCAGAAATGGAAAAGTGGGTCTTTTATCTCATGGCACACCTAGGTTCACATTTCTACTACCTACTAGCTAAATGCTCTTGTCAAATGATAGAAAGCAGGTAATTTTTCAATTTAGTCTAGATATTTATATCAGTGTATCAAGTATCTATGTATAATTAGGGTATGTTTAGAAAAGTGGTTCTCAACTTGGGGTGATTTTGCTACTACTTCCTCAGAGAGATTAGCAACAGCATTTCTGAACACAACTAAAGGGTGCCACTGGCATCTAGTGAGCAGAAGTCACTCATCTGCGAACATCCTCTATGCAACTAACCAATCAATCCAACATGTCAAAAGCACCAAAGCTCAGGCACTATAAACTAGAGACACACGGAACCTGCATTCTCAGTCTCATCTCTCTGATGAATCTATTTGATCAGCACAGAGGCAAAGGGATGTGGCTCAGTAGCAGAGCATTAGCCAGCATAAGGTTCTAGGTTTGAGCTCCAGCAATGGTAGGGAGAAAAAGGTCATGGTTTATATTTCAAGTTGTACTTGCTATTTTGATATAGGCAGGTATGACAAATTGTTTTTAATCATTTAAGTTTTTAATTTTTACAAGTTTTTTGATTGTTTGGGTTTTATTTTTGTTTCTTTCTTTTTTGAGATAGCCTCACTAAATTGCCCTGACTGGCCTAGAACCATGCAGACTAGGTTGGCCTCAAATTTGTGCAGACTCTCCTACCTTCCCCTCCTTAGTAGCTCATTATTCACTTTGAAGAGAATTTCTAGTATTATTCCAATCCACAATCCACTGAAATGCAAGTTTACCGACTATATCTTATGTCCTCCCCACCTCCCAAAGTTCACACATCAAAGTGAGCTCTTAACAATTCAGAAATGATCACAATAACTGGGCAGACTTTTTTTTTTTTTAAATCATGACATTTCCTGCAGTATCTAGTTATGCTTTAAATTACAGGCATTCTCACCATGCACCTCAGTTCATAATCTAATTTGCCACTGTATCTGATAGCCTTAGAAACCTTTTGATAATCTGTTAAACAATTAAAAAAGGAGAAAGGCTAGTGCTAAATCAAAGTCCATTATAAATCATAAAATACACAATGGATGTTTACTTTAACAAGAAAATCTGTGTAGCTCACTTCGGTAATCACTAGCCACATGTAGTGATTTAAATTTAAATTAAGTAAAATTAATACGAATGTATTCCTCGGTTCCTCTACTCACATCCCAAATACCTAACAGCCACATGTGGCTAATTCAGTGGACAACGGACACCAGAGCATTTACATCACTTGTAGAAAGCTGTCTCCTGGACAGGACTAGTGTCCAACTGTTAAATCTAGGGCACATTCTGAAAATTCTAATGAGGGCTTGAAAAAATTAGTGCAGAGAATTAAGTTCAATCTGGTCTAACAGCTTTAACTCTTATTACAAACCAAGATATAAGAGTATGCCCCACTTAACAACAACAAAAATAGCATTGTTAAGATTCTGGAGTCACATCTGTTATTAACCAGTTCAGCTAACTATTTCACTGAGTGCCAGCCATATATGCCAGGTATTATAGTAGAAATTGAAGATGAAAAGTTGAATGAGTTACTTTCAAATGTAAAAAACATGCAAATGAAGATTCTTGATTTTTCCAAGACAACCTCAGTTTCTCTGAATAGAATGTCTTACAGTTATGGGGACCAGTAGGAAGACTGGTCAACTTAAGAAAATAATAAAATCCCAGACTGACCCCTACCATAAATCAATTGAAGTACTTAGGGCTCATTTCCACACCTATAGAAATTATATCTTGTACATAAAGTCACAAAATGTAAGAACAATCACTGAGTGCAGCATCTCTATTTACCCTTCATGTACCTGAGGTACTCCATGCTGTTCCAACTCCTGTTTCAGAGGAGGTATTTTAACACTTGCATCCTTAAGCATTAATAACACATTTCTCTCCCACTAGATATTACTCATCTCACTGATATTACTAGATATTACTCATCTCCTTTAGCACATTGGCAAATTCTTACTGAATATTCTAGAAGTTGCCCATGGGTGCTTCAACATATTCAGACATATTTCATCTCCACCATAAAGTTCAGATTTGTTTCACTTAAAGTGAGTGCTAAATTCTAGCTTCCACATCTGAATGGAGAAGACCACAGCTAATGCTCCTAGCCATTTATTAGCTGTGATGAACACAGCTCTAAAGGAACTGCTCCCAATTTCTAAACCAACGGTATACTATCTTCTGACCTTAGGTTCATTGTGTTTTTTAATTTACAATTTTGTGTATGGATGATGAGGAGGGTGCACATACCACAGCACATGGAGAACAACTTTATGGAATCAGTTTCTCTTCCATTTCTCTCTTTCCAAAAACTACTCAAAACTTCAAACAATTTTAGGTATTTTTAGTGTTATGAAGATTTTTAAATGAAATAAAGGTCTATGTTTACATAAATGACACCAATTTTTCCAGAATTAACCAAAAAAACTGATAGAAAGAAGCCAGATCTCCCATCTGCCTCTGCATTTTGCTACTGCTTTGGTTCAAGGGTAGAAAGAAAAATTTCTCTTACACTTACACAGTTGAAAAAGCAAAAGATATTTTAAATTTTTTTTTTTTTTTTTTTTGGTTTTTCGAGACAGGGTTTCTCTGTGTAGCTTTGCGCCTTTCCTGGAACTCACTTGGTAGCCCAGGCTGGCCTCGAACTCACAGAGATCCGCCTGTCTCTGCCTCCCAAGTGCTGGGATTAAAGGCGTGCGCCACCACCACCCGGCAAAATATTTCTTAATAGTTCAGCAATATGCTGTGCGGTGGTGGAACACGCCTTTAATCCCAGCTCTTGGGAGGCAGAGGCAGGCGGATCTCTGTGCGTTCGAGGCCAGCCTGGGCTACAGAGTGAGTTCCAGGACAGGCTCCAAAGCTACACAGAAAAGCCCTGTCTTTAAAAAGAAAAAAAAATTCAGCAATATATCTCAACCTATATACCAATGAACTTTTCATTTTTCTTGTTTTTTTTTTTTTCCCCCGAGACAGGGTTTCTCTATGTAGCTTTGCGCCTTCCCTGGAACTCTGGTCTCAAACTCACAGAGATCCACCTGGCTGTGCCTCCCGAGTGCTGGGATTAAAGGCGTGCGCCACCACCGCCCGGCGAACTTTCCATATTTAATTAGAGTAAAATCTACTAATATATCTTATACTTTGGATCTTTCAACATGCAAAGAAAATGAATTATGCAGATCTTTCAAATGTTACTATATAACGAGTATACGTCATCAGCATAGTAAATATAACTAAAGCAAGCCTGCCGCTCTAAAAGAAAGGTACAGTAAGTACTGTGCACACAATGTGAGCTGAGCGGCCGGCTTCTCACTGGACTTTTGTATGTAAGCATGTGGAGTCACAGAAGGATGCTAATAAGCTTTCCTCCATCACTTTTCACCTTTGCCTGGAGACAGGTCTCTCACTAAAACCTGGAGCTCCAAGCTTCAGGCTGGCCAGTGAGCTCCTGGGATCCAGATGTCTCCATCCCCCAAACACTGGGGTGACAAGCACATGTGGCCATACCTGGCTTTTCTGTGACACTGGGGATCTGAACTCCGGTCCTCTTAATTTCAGAGCAAGCACTCTTATTTAATTAGTCATTTCTCCAACACACTGGATACAACGTTTAAAGAATGTTAAACTGGCCAGGCAGTGGTGGTGCACGCCTTTAATCCCAGCACTTAGGAGACAGAGCCAAGTGGACCTCTGTGAGTTCGAGGCCAGCCTGGTCTACAGAGTGAGATCCAAAACAGGCACCATAGCTACACAGAGAAACCCTGTCTCAAAAACACCAAAAATAAATATAAATAAATAAATAAATAAATATAAACTATGAAATTTTCAAACTTGGGTACTTAGTCCAACCAGTACAAAAATACTCCAATTTCAATCATTCTACACAAATCCTATCTTTTTAAAGTTTATTTTTATTATGTATCTAGGTATTTTGCCTGTATAAATGTCTGTGCACCACTTGCGCGCTGGTGCCTCTGAAGGCCAGAAGAGGGCATCTCCTGGGACTGTAGTTACAGACTATTGTGAGCCACCACATGGGTGCTGAGATTTGAAAACCCCAATTTCTCGGGGAAAAGCAACCAGAGCTCTTAATCACTGGGCCATCTCTCCAGTCCCCCACACAAATGCCATTTTACAAATCTAGGTATTTCTGAATCAGTCTTTACTACATAATAAATGGAGCATTTAGTACCTACACAAAGGACTTGAGTCTAGTACCTAAATTCTTTTATCAAGCATTTGTTCAATCCCTCTAACATAAACAAATCCTAAAATACAAATATAGTAAGATTATAAAAAAAAATTAAAAACTGTTACTGACATGTCAAGTAATTGGACCATAAAATACTGCATGTGAACAAGTAGAGCTATTATTAGGCATTGTAATAGGTATTCTCTACACTCATTACATTAAATCCTGAGAACAACCATCTCCTAAGTCTAGGAAAGGAAGCTGAAATACAAGCTCTCTGCCCAGTCAGAATAGATGGCACAGCTGGGCTGAAAACGAACACCCTTCACTAGACTACAGTGTCTCTCCTCGACATCAAACATTCATCCTATAGAAAGTTACTTACTGGGGACTAAGGAAATGGGTTTTCCTTGAGGGCGATATTCTTTAAAAAGAAACAAACTCACAGTTTTTAGTTCCATCAGGACTTGTTCATCCACTCCGTCATCCAGAAAGATGTCTCGGACATCATTAATAACATCTTCAATCACAGATCTATACAATTTAGGCTTTAAAGGAAAAATAAGATTCAATAAAAGACTGATTTCAAAAGTTTAGCAGCCTTTAAGAAATCCTTAATTAAATATCTGATCCTTAAATACAAGCCATTTGGTCAACTATGTAAAATTTACTTTAAATTGTGCCTTTAAAGATAGCAATCCTAAACCAGACGTATCACTTGGAAGGCATAGACAGGAGGATTTCAGAGTTCCAGGCCAGCCTCGTCTACATAGAGAGTCCCTGTCTTAAAAATAAAACAAAAAAAACAAACAAACAAACAAAAATAACCCATAAAACATATTTTGGTCTCATTAAACTAGGTTTGATAACTACATATTTTATAGAGGTATAAGGCTATGCAATGGAGTTCATAAACCAAAATTTTTTATATACTGACAGTTCATATAAATCCCAGTTATAATTTCTTGATTGTGAGCAAAATACCGAGCATCACGATTAATGATAGTTTATGATCATGTCTGGTTCCTACTACCCGTGCTTGGTTTAACCTGTCCCATCTCATAACCTTCCAATTCTTGGACTTTGAGCAACTTTTCCTTCACTCGTCATCTCCTGGTCATAACCAGCAGTCTGATTAGTATTTGATCTTATAAAATAACCCCTTTTTCCCCTGCCCTGGTTTGTACCTTTAAGCTACACCTCAACTGTACATTGGCCATGTAATTTGAAACTGGTAGGACAAATTTCCAGCAAACCAGATGTTTAAATGTTTCAGACATCAGTTACCCCAAAATCTTTTCCTTAGAGATTCAGACTTAGGTAAAAATCTGGTTTCACTATGCTTGAAGGAAAAAAGGGAAACGCTTAAATTCTAACCTTCTCCTGAGCCAGTTTTTGTCTTCATTGTAGACAGTCATTTAGATTTGTCCTTTCAAAACACAATATTCCAAACTTTGAAACAGTAAATTACAGGCCACGTGTGTGGCATTATCAAGTGATTCGCTGGAATTTCCTTTTAGAAAGTACTAATTTTCTGGCACAAAATTAAGAAAACTGGGTGGATTTTTACACTGGACCCCATGTTAACCGCAGATACAATTAAAACCACCACCTAATCTTTAATTCTTAAAATCCAGTTTAGGCTCTGCCTCTTCCAGTACTCTACATATCAATGCATTGTGGGCATAAAGATCTCACAAGTCACAAGGGACCTCTCGTCACTACTTCTTTGAAAAGCTTCCGTGCCTTGTGTTTGTCTTAAGAAAACACCATGAAACGTTAGGAGCTGTATTTCTAACATTTCCTGAATACTGATGAACAAAACACTACCAAACCCAGGTCCTCGGCGGGAGAAACATTTAATGTACAATGTATTTTTTTAAAACCGACAATGTTGAGGGTACCCCTTCAAGGAAAAAAACAAAAGCATCCTATGTGACCTAAAAAAATTTAAAATGAAATCCTAAAACTAAAGGAGGAGGGGGGGGGACCAAAAACGACGCAGCAATTCTGGCCTACTTCCCACTGCAAACAAAGGCAGCGTACCCTAGCTGTTACAGTAAACCACACTCGGATCTGTGAAGAAAGCAGCCTCCCGGCTCGGAGGCGAGATTTCGGCTTAAAAGGAACCTAGAAATAAATTGAGCTCCGCACGCCGGCGCCTCTCGTCTCGGGAGCACGCACCTCCCAGCCCCGCGCTCAGCAGCTCTCACTATTTAAAGCCGGATCTGGTGTTTAAATGGAGAGGCGGTGACGTAGGCCTG
>CABHPH010161406.1:0-28928 GCA_902168325.1 Peromyscus nudipes | reverse complement strand
GAAATGAAATGGCAGTGCTCAGTGGTCTGATGAGCAGCTTCAAAAGAATACTGTAAATGTGTTACTCTTCATTGAATAACAATGCGTCAAGATGCAAGTGTTTCATCTCTGCTCTGGACTGTAGAAGTCCTCTGCATGACAGCAGTCTGGCTCACGGGGCTCTGACAGCAGGTTTTAAGTTGGTGGAATCCAAGTTCCAGAAAAGCTCAACCTTTTTCAGATCCCTCAAGAAAAGAAAGATGGGAGTGAGGGATTGCAGGCCAGTACAGGAAAGGGCAGGAGGAGGGCAGGGCAAGAGAGCAGGGAGGAAGAGAGGGTTGGGAGAGGAGGGGAGGGAAGGAAGTTAGTTTATTGCATCCTAAGGAAACACAGATGCAAGGACTTTCCAACTGTGTTTGTTTTATGCTTCTGTTTCTGTTGCCAGTAAATTTGACACAACTGAGACCAGAGCTACAGCTCTCTCTCAGATTCCTTGTTGGCCAAGTTCTTTCTACTGGGCTCTGGATAATAACAATGTCAGTGCAGGTTAGCAGCTGTAAGCAGTGTCCGGTGCTGGTAAGAGAAGTTGAGGACTGGGAAGCTGTACATGTAGATGGCAGAGAGTGCAGGGCTTCTGTACCTTCCACTCAGTTTTGTTTTGAACTTGCAAACTACTTTTAAAAGTCCCCTTTCGACGTTATTTTAAAACTGGGGGTGGGGGCCTAGAGAGATGGCTCAGTGGTTAAAAGCACTAGCTGCTCTTGCAGAGGACCCAGGTTTGGCTCCCAGCACTACATGCTGATTTATAAATACCTGTTACTCCAGCTCCAGGGGTCTGACGCTCTCTTCTGCCCTCTGCAGGCACCAGGCTGCACATGGTGCCATATACATTTGTACAGACACTCACATAGACACAGGAAAACGAACCTTCAAACAAATACACTTGGGTTTCTGAGGAAGACTTGAAAGAATTATACTAAATTATTATGAGTTGCTCATGGCATTCTCTTCTTGTAGGCTTTTATAACTTTGTCTTAAAAGCTTTCATCTGTGAGATACATTTTCTTAGGGAAACAATTGTAAAAGCATAATAAAAACATGAAAAAAAACCCACTTCTTAAGGGGCTCCTACCTTAGCCTGAGGTAGAGTAACAGGGGCCATATTTATTCTTCCATGTGAAAGAAACAGCATCAGACAAAGAACAGGAAAGAGCGGTTGTAGGGTTTGACAGACTGTGCTGTAGAGCAGAGTCCAGTTCAGGAGGCTGGGAAGGCCAGGTCTGCACAGAGGGTTCCTACAGGCCTCAGCGTGCACACACGCGGGCCTCCATGGGCATTGCATGCATGTGGTGCATGGACACACATGCAGAAAACATCCATGCACATTAAAAATAATAAAGTGCTCAAAATTTTAAGAAAAGCAGAGTAAAAAAAAAATCTGATAATTCATTTGAAATTGATCCTATAATCCCATTGTAATCAAAAATTTTAACATGATTTTTAACAAAATAGATAACTTATCCTACATTATACATTCTAATGTATATAGAAACTTAAAGGAACTAGAGTAACCAAAACAGTTTTGTATAGGAAAGACAAAATGAGACAGCTACCTAATTTCAAAGTTGTTATAGACATGCGCACACACACACACACACACACACACAGTGATACATATCACTAGAACAGAATAAGAAGCCTATACATAAACTCCTGTTTTTATATCAATTGCTTTTTAAGATAGTCATACTGATGTCTGTTAATAAGCATTTTTCTTTTTTTAAAAAGGAGTCAACCCTGGGCTGACAAATGGTACCGAATGGTTGAATCCCAAAAGTACTGTGCTAAGTGAAAGAAGCCAGACCCGAAAGACCAGATATGACCTACATGATGATAGCCCTATGAAGTCTGCAGATTTAGCTCCATCGGAAGAATGCTGGTCTAGCTTGCACCAGCCCTGGGTTTCAGCTTTACATGGTTGCATACACACTTAAAATCTCTGAAATTCAGGAGGTAGAAACAAGGAGGCCAGAAGTCCAAGGTCATTCTTGACTCCATAACAAGTTCAAGGCCAGCCTAGAGTTCTTCAAACCCTGTCTCAAAAACAAACAAAAACCATTTTATATAGAGACATGATACAGACATTGTTTGCGTGAGAACGGGAATTAGCTATTACAAACAGGCCCAGGGAAACCAGGGAAATCAAGTGTGATGCAGATGCCTAAACTGCACTGTGTTAATAGCTGCACAACTCTGTACATTCACTAAAGTCATTGAGTTTTATGGATCCCACGGGTGACGTTCATGTTTATAAATAAAGCTTTTTTAAAGAGGAGAGTGGAGGCAGAGCACATGAAGAAGCGTAGGAAGGAGTGGCCAGCAACTTTCTGATGATTTTGCATTTCACAAGTGGTTTTTCTTGCCTAATTATTTTCCTTTCTTAAGCTATTTTTATTAGACAAGTAATCTACTATGTATGTTCATTCTTTTTGCACTTGAAAATTTTTATTAGCAAAAAAAGAACAGAAAAGGATCAAATATAGTCCTGCTATACAAATCAATATCTAAGCAACTAAAAGCCCTTTTTCCAAATTTCGTGCTTATTTATCTACTTGTTCTAGGATTTCCTGCCATATTTAAGAGACCACTTAATTTTTCCTCTGTTAAAGAAGTCATTTCTAAATAAATTATAGCAGGTGCTTTTTATTGTTATTATTTTATGATGTTGATACATTTATAGTGTATTTCCATCAATTAATGTGTATCAATTTTCAGGACTGGTTCCCCAAGGTGAGGCCAACTTTGCCCCATCTCTAAGCCCTGGGAGCTCCATGGTGCCGATGCCAATCCCTCCTCCTCAGAGCTCTCTGCTCCAACAAACTCCACCCGCCTCTGGGTACCAGTCGCCAGACATGAAGGCCTGGCAGCAGGGGACAATGGCCAACAACAAGTAAGGGATAGTTTTTCTGTGTTCAAATCCCTGGCACTCTGCAGCTCCTAAGAGAAGCCGTACTTCCTTAAGTGACTGTGCGTTCACAATCCACCTGTGTGCCAGAAGGAACTGAGTTCTGTCATCAGCAAAGGAAAATGGGATTGTCAAATGCTTGAAGTATCAACTCGTCATTTAGGCCAGCTTGTGTATTTACAGTAGAAGCTTGTGTATTTACAGTCTAGTGGCCTCTGGCTTTTGTACCCTAGTCCTCACACGCCTGAGGGATGTGGTCTGTGCTCATCAGTAACAGCTTTTCTAGGACAGATGTGCAAGTAGATATATTTTTTTCAAAGGGAAAATATTTTATTATCTCAGTAGGTACAGAAAAAGATCAAACTTGATATCCACAATCAGTTCTCCATAAACTATGATTGTAAGAAGATCTTTTTATTGAAAATAGAGTAGATAATTTCTTAAAGCCATACTAGTAACATGCTGGAGTTCATTTGAGCAGAGGGGATCCTTGCCTCATTCTGCTCAGTGTGTCTGAAAGAACTCATGCAACAGCCAACAATCTCCGGGCTTCCTAAGTCATTCTGCCTCACTCCCTGTGCATGTCTGGATTTTCAGTGGCCTCATCTTACCCGTTTAGCTTATAAAATTACCTCACTGAAGTTTTTTTATTTTTTGAATTCTGAATGCTGAACTTTTCACACATCACTTGATTTTATAAGGATTTTAATTTGGTTGTGTCTTGGTTCTGATGACAGGGAAGCCATTTAGTCTGACAACATAATAAGTAAGGCAGTTAAAGCTGAAAACATAAAACCATGTTCTCTTAAAGTTCACGGAAAGGTGAGAGAGGGAATCTTTTGTAAGAGAGCTGTGTGGCTCGCAGTAAGGACTGTGTGTAAATCGGATGGGAGTGGAGCCATCTGAAATATGCAAGAAGAATTTAGTCTCCTAATGGGTTCTAATCCCAGCCTCCTAAACTCACTTGTGATCCCACTGTCCATCTTTCTAACCACTCCCTTCCATGCATGCAGCTCCTTTGCCCAGCCCTCTTTCTGCTGCATTTAGACACGGCAACTCTCTAATGACCCCCGATGATGACTGCTCCATACTGGAGGCACCTGTGTATTTCATTTCAATATGACGGTGGCTAGCAGTCTGGCTCAGCAGTGGAGTTCTTGCTTAGCACATTACCAGCCATGAGGTAGATTGCTGAGAAGCAGGAGGAAAGGACAGAGAATGGGGAGGAAGTAAAGTAGAAAGAAAAGAGAGGGAGGAATGGAATGGCAAAGAAGGCCTGGGGAAAGTCGTGCTGACAGGTTCTAACCTGCTTCTCTGTTCCACCTTACAGTTTAATTCTCTAAAAGACTGCTCTGTTCACCTCTTCCCCTCCCACGCCCTGTCGAGCCAGTCAGGCGCATCTTTACCACCACCCCGAAAATGTTCCTGCCAAGGCGCTTAGTGTCCTCTGTACAGCCAGGTGCAATCCTTGTCAGCAGCGTCTTTCTTTGAAGTTCTTTTCTTCTTCTGTATTTTGGAACATCTCTCTTTCGTGCTCTCTTGCTCGTGGTAACTTTCCTCCTACTTATTCCCTTTTGCTGGAGGCCATCATTTGCTAGGAGATCATCTCCTTGGCCTCCATGCAAGGCCAGGAACTATCATAGGACCTCTTTCTTATAATTACCTGTTCCCTTGCTTGTAACATCCAATCTTAAGGCAAGCATTGTGGAAAATCTGTAATATCAGCACTTGGGAAGAGACAGGAGGATTGGAGTTCAGGGTTGTCTTTTATTACCTAGTGAGTAACCAGGCCAACGTGAGCTGCATGATACTCTGTAAAAAAAAAAAAAAAAGAGTGAAGTACTTGCCTTGCAAACACAAGGACCCATGGTTGAACTCCAGAAACCACATAAAAATGCCAGGCATGGGGGCTCATTCTTATAATCTAAGACTGGAGGATCCCTGGAGCGCCCTGACCATGCTAGTCTAATTGGTGAGCTTCAGGCCAATGAGAGATCCTACTCCAAAGGAAGTAGATGATAATCCTGAAGAGGACACCTCGCTGACCCCAGCATGCACCTACAACACATGCGTATTTGTTTTCTCATTCATCCCATCTCTTTCTCCTCCTAGACTTCCTGTGGCAAATGTCTATATGCTTATGCCTGTTATAGTCATTTTAACTCTAGCCTACACATCTCCCCTGAATACCATACTGTACATCCAACTGCCTAATTGACATCTACACTTAGGAGTCTAAAGACATCACAAACCTAACATGACAAAACTAAACTGATACTCTTCCTAAAACCTGCTCTTCTCTTACTTTTCTCTGTCTTAAGACACAACTCCATGCTTCTAGTTGTTCAGAAGAAAATCTTTTCTGTTTTCCGCATCTCACATCAAGCAAACCAACAAATGATGTCATTGCCCCACTTACCTATTGCATTTAACACACTATAAGGCAAAATACCATCCCTTTTGTCCAGGACTATCGCAGATGCCTCCTGTCTCAGCTGTCGCCAGAGTTCCGAGGCAGGATGTCAGAACTCTAATAGTTATAGCAAACCTGTGTCCTGGAACAGGGCTGTGTCTCTCTATATAATGCTTTTCTCTGTGGAAGTTCCAGTGCTCAGGACCACTGTAAAAGCCACATCCAATTGTTGTTTCTTAGTCTTACTTAAACAAGGACCTCTTTGGTTGTTACTAACCTGTGGTGTCTATGGAAACCACTCAGGACCAGTGTCTTTATCTCTGTCTTTTTTTCCTGTGTTTAGGGGTTGACAGATAGGTAGTGCTCCTTAAGAAAACAGTGATCATTGCCATGAGGTAGATAGGAATACAGGTGCATGAGAATTGGACTTAAGGTGCCAGTGAGCCTAGCTGGCCTAGAACAGAGATTAAGGCCACAGAGGGTCCTATCTTCTTCCTTTGATGGAAGAAAGTAAAATGAAATTAAGAACACCTGAAGGAATGTAAGCTGAAATATAGTTCTAAGTATAAATCAAAAGAAAATTAAGCCCTAAGCTTTCTTCGGTATGACGTCACTGCAGTGCTTAGAACTTCCGAGTGTGTGAACTTACAGAGCTCCGTTCCCCACAGAGATGACTTGTGTACCAATTGACAAATGAACACTGTCCAAGGCGAAATGTTCTCATTAGAAAGGGAACATAGATTAATAGATGTGTTTAGTACTTTTAGTTGTAGGAACACTGCCTAACAAGCATATGTACTGTACGGACATTAAAGGTCCATAGATGCATTATTGACCAATTCTGAGGCATATAATTGTCAGTGTTTTATAATTAGCTGGGGTAGGAAATTGCTACTTTTCTTCAGACATGATGAATAGACTTTTTTTGGCTTGTTGATTTCAGTGTGATTACCTTAATGGACTGAAGCTATAAATGTCATGGTGTCCTACTTACCACTGGAGAGCTAAGGAATAAATAAGTAACAATGGGGGAAATTGTTTTGGGAATCAGTTTCACCAGAAATAACAGTTGAGTAATAATCAGAATAGTTGGTATTTTCAGATCTTATAAAAGACAATTTTTACATTATTTTCTTTTAGAAGTATACATTTGTGTCATTGAGATTTTCAAGTTTCAAATATAAAGTTCCAATTTGAATTTACTTGGAATTTATTCCAAATGATTTTAAGTACTAAAACTTAGTTTACATTTGAAATCTTTGGAATAGCAACAATCCAGAACCTGACCATGAAGAAGGGAGAAAGCAAGCCCTTGGAAAACATAGCTGCCCTTCTATGCAGCTTCTAGAAAAGATGTGAAATTAATCTGTGTTCATCCCTGAGGAGAGAACTCGACATGAGTCCTTTTTATTATTAAGCCCATTGGACAGAATTCAGAATATGCCTGAATTACGGTCTGCTTTAATATACAAGATATAGCTTTACATGTATTTAAAAATACAAAATATTTTACTTGGAATTCTGTCTAATGAAAAAATCCGTGTTCATGAACAGTGCATGTAATCTGGATTGTTTTTGAGTTAACAGTGTGTTCAGTCAAGCTGTCCAGAACCAGCCCGCTCCCGCACAGCCAGGAGTATACAACAACATGAGCATCACCGTGTCCATGGCAGGCGGAAATGCAAACGTTCAGAACATGAGTCCAATGATGGGCCAGATGCAGATGAGCTCTTTGCAGATGCCAGGGATGAATACTGTGTGCTCTGAGCAGGTAAGCAGCATGCCTGGCACACTTGTTTCACACACAACACAACAGTTATTACCCCGGGAGAATCAGGTACGTTGGCTATTACCAGCAAGAACCATGCTTCTTTATTCCTTCTCACTATCTTCTGATCATTACTCGTCCTTAATAGAAAGGGCGCTCAGTGGTTAGAGCACTGGCTGCTCTGCCAGAGGACCAGGACTTGATTCTCAACACCCACATGGTGGCTCAGAACCATCTGTAACTGCAGTCCTAAGGGATCCAACACCCTCTTCTGGCCTCTGCATGATGTAGTGCACAGACATACATATATGCAAAACACCCATACACATAAAAATAAGAAAAGATAGAATGGGCAGAGGGGTGGCCCAGTGGGTAAAGACGCGTGCTAGCCAGGTCCGACTGCCTGAGTTCAATCCCTGGGACCCTGAGGGCCCACGTAGTAGAAGGAGAGAACTAACCCCCACAAGTTGTCCTCTGACCCCTCCCCCTCCACACGCGCACAAACTTTGCTAAACTTTGTAAGTTAGAATTTAGTCCCACAAAATCCTAGTATTTCACGTATTGCAAAGTGGTACACTTTGTATGTTCTGAACACATTCTCTTTTTTCAATGCAACGTTTTTATTAATTTCTTGAGAATTTCATATACTGTATTTTGATTATATTCACCCTCCGCCTCCCCACCCCTCTCAACTTTGTGACAGTCGTCCCTTTCTTAAATAATTGACTAACCCCAATTTGTGCTGACCACATACTCCTAGATGTGGGGCCATCTAGTGGAGTTTGGTCCACCTACCAGAGGCCACACCCTTGAAAAAACTGTTTCTCCCTCCCTGTGGGGCATCAGCTGTCAACAGGTCTTCAGTTAGAGGTGGGGGCTAATGGGCTAGCACGCTAGAATGTTGACTGCCTTCGTCTTGTGCAGGAGACCACAACTGCTGTGGGCTCATGAGTACAGCAGCCACCTCCTGTCCAGAAGACGCGGCTTCTTCCCAGGCCTCCCAGCTTCTGGCCCTTACAGTCTTTCCACCTCTTCTGAACCTCGAGGCCAAGGAGGTGACCTCCACTGGCCCTTCTCTGGACACCTCCTCTTTGTTAGACACAAAGATAGATCCCTGGGACATACATATTGACTTGTTGAGTAGACACATGGGCAATGAATCCATCACATACTAGAACAGACGGCTGCGTAAGAGGTGAACCTCCAGAGCTGAGTATGGTACAGGCCTTTGATTTAATCCCAGCGTTCATCAGGCAGAGGTTGGTGGATCTCTGTGAGTTTAACACCAGCCTGGTCTACATAGCAAGTTCTCCAGAGCTCTGTCTCAGAAAAAAAAAAATAATAAACTCCTGTAGGACAATAGTATATGTCACCTTATTATTAAGTATTTAAAATGAAAGGGGCCTGGCCTCGTCAGGAAAAAATGTTGTAGAGAAGTTCAACATTCAAAAAAAAAAAAAAAAAAAACAAGAAACTGAAGCTAGCCTGTTTCCATAAAGATACCCTGGTCAGCAGGGGAGAATGAATATGAACACTGAAAAGACAGATGTGCTGACACACACCTGTAATCCCAGGACTCAGGAGACTGAGGCAGGAGGATTGCCATGAGCTCAAGCCCAGCCTGGTCTAAATAGCAAGTACCAGGCTACATAGCAAGCAAAAAACAAAACAAAACAATTTTTAAATAAAAATCAAGAAAGAATAAGAATTGAGGGCTAGGGTAGTATATATGCCTAACATATGAGGGCCTGGATTCAGTCCCCAGCAAAGCCAGATCAAAACAGAAAGAGATAATGTGGACTGAAAAGAACATTCAGGATTGGTTAATAAAGTAAAACCTAAGCAGAAACAAGAGGGTGAATGGCTAATGAGTGTTACTGGGATATTTTTATTATGGTTAGGGCAGAATTGATGTGACAGGCCTGCTGTGGGACAATGCATGCTAGCCACCATTTGGAGTTTATCCTTGAGCCTCCTGCACATTTTTAGTGACAATGATTAAAATGAAAATGATTTTAAAAGACTATTAGAATAACTGCCTAAAGTGAGTACTTACATCATTCATATTCGCCACCACAAAGTTGATTATGAACTAGATTGTTGGCAGGTAGCCATGACTTACTTAGTATGTGTATGTGTATGTGTATATGTGTATGTACTGGCTATCTTTTGTATAGATTTCCTTTTTTACATCCCTGTTTCCTAGGAATTACATAGTAAACCTAAGGAAACAGAATCCAATAACTTAATGATCTGTATCATTTTATCTGTTCATTTTGAGGTAAGGTCTCAGGCTAGCCTACAACTGGCTATGTGAATAAGGATGACTTTGAACTCCTGCTCTCTTTCCTGTACCTCCCAAGTACTGGATGCTTCCATGCCCATCTTGTGATCTGTATCTTGTAGCAAAATAAAGGCACAAAACTGAATTATTTTTATATTTGTTACTATTCAGTTATTAGGATTATTCACTATCTCTATTAGATTAAAACAAAATATAATGAATTTTTTGATGTTTTTGTTTTTGTTATTCAAAACAGGGTTTGTCTGTGTAGTCCTGGCTATCCTGCAACTCTCTCTGTAGACCAGGCCAGCCTTGAACTCACAGAGATCTGCCTACCTCTGCTTTCTGAGTGCTGGTATTAAAGGCAATGTCACCACTGCCCAACCAAAATAAAATGAATTGAGTAAAAATATTATATCTAACAGGTGTTCCTTATATAGTTGGGTCTTGCCTTTTTGTTCAATTCAACGGTCTTTGCCTTTTAATTAGACTGGTTAGTCCATGTATATTTAATGTGGTTATTGGTATGATTGGAATTTTTTTTTTGTCCGAGACAGGGTTTCTCCATGTAGTTTTGGTGCCTGTCCTGGATCTCGCTCTGTAGACCAGGCTGGCCTCAAACTCACAGAGATCTTCCTGGCTCTGCCTACCACGTGCTGGGATTAAAGACATATGCCACCACTGCCCGGCTGATTACAGCTATTTTAAATCAGTCTATCTCCTAATCAATGAATCAGCTGCCAGTCCTATCACCTGAACTGTTTGGGGATTGATTTCAGTTCATTGGTTTTTGTTTTCATTATGGCTCATAACTGTCTGTTCTACTGAACACAAAACTATGAAATTTACCATTTATATTCTTTTTAAGATCTATCTATTATTTATGCATACAGTGTTGTGCCTGTATGCCAGAAGAGGGCATTAGATCTCACTATAGATGGTTGCGAGCCACCATGTGGTTGCTCAGAATTGAACTTGGGACCTCTGGAAGAGCAGCCAGTGCTCTTACCTCTGAGCCATCTCTCCAGCCCCTACCATTTATATTCTTATAAGTATTTTTGATCTTTGCTATGGGAAATGATTTGGTTCCCTGGAAGTAATTTGATCCTTTCACGTCTTTTTTGATGGGACAAAAGCGGTGTTCGTTCTATCCAATTGTGCCTTCATAGTAAGGATGTATTGTGTTTCCTGCTACCTCCTGAATCTGACATTTTTCCACTCTGGCTGTTGAGATGGAGACCTGGTCCCAGCCCTGTGTGCTGTTTTGGAATTATCCCATGTCATTTACTCAGGCAGCTCTTTCCTCTGCATTTTGAGGACAGGCTAGAGGACCTTGCATATTTCCAGACCTGTCTCTTTGGACTCTTCTTCTTTGATATTCTGCCCTGTGGGTTCTAGCAGCCTCTTAACTCGAAGGATGCACTCAGCTGTAGACTAGGAAACTGCTACAGGAGTGAGTTCCCAGTGGTTTCTCAGATCTCAGAGATCAGTTCCCCACATTGTCTTTGTCTGGTATCTTAACTGCCTTTGTTTCTTACTCTGTCTGGGTTTTTGGTAGATTCAGACAGTGGTATAAATATGATCTTTGCTACTGATCCTTCCTTAAGATTTATTTTTTAAGTGTGTATGTGTGTTCATGTGCATGTGTGCCCGTGCACGTCCCTGTATAAGTACAGTTGCCCCCAGAAGCCAGAGGCATTGGGTTCTCCTGGAGCTGCTGTCACAGTTGGGTTGAACCCCCTGATATGGGTGCTAAGAACGAAAGTCAGATCCTCTGGAGAGATGGAGTAGCACACCATCTCTCCAGGCCCTTGTTACTGATTCTCAGCTGAGGTGGTGAGTCAGATTGAGTGTGTGCCTGTATGTGAGAGGAGAGAGAGAGAGAGAGAGAGAGAGAGAGAGAGAGAGAGAGAGAGAGAGAGAGAAGAGAATTAAGACAGACTGAGTCAGGGAGACAGAGAGAAGAATTTACTTTTTATTCATGTGTCAAATATTAGAATATTCAGAAAAGTATACAACTCAGTGACAGGTTTCACAAGGTGAACACTCCAAGTAAGCAGCTAGGTCAGAACAGAGCAGCACCAGCATCCATCCTCATAATCTCCACCCACAATGGCGCTCCTGTCTGACTGATGAATGACAGCCTGATAAAGCTGTTAGGTTAGCAGTCCTCCAAATACTTCTCTGTCAGTCTTCTCGTTGAAGAACGTGGCTTCCAGCTTAAACAACTAGCTTACGATTTGATCTTTTATTTATCTCTAATAGATGAATGATCCAGCACTGAGACACACAGGCCTCTACTGCAACCAGCTCTCATCCACTGACCTTCTCAAAACAGAAGCAGATGGAAACCAGGTCAGTAAGAAAGAAAGTCCTAGTGCAGAGCTGGCAGAGGCACTCTGGATACACGGAGGACATCACATAGCATGTGGGTGTGGTCCCTGGCTCTACCCTTGTCAGCTGCGTCACTGTGGGGATTTGACAGAACTCTCCTGAGCCTCTGTCTGACTACGGAACTCCTGGGATGCTTGCTTACAGGGTGTTGAGAGGGTTAAATGAGATAAGTTTTCAAGGATGTAACCAGCTCTTGGGCCAGATAGTGGAGTTACATGTGACTAAACAGTGCTATAAAGTCTGCACGTCAGAGCTCTAAAATGCTGTCACCAAAGATCTCAACGGATCCAGTAAGTTGAGGCAAAGCAATGTCTGCTGGGTATTGCACCTCCTTAGCAGGGCATTTCTGAGCAGCACAAATAACAAGGTGGTTTCTTCTGTATTAGCAGAAATTTGGGGATGGGGTTAATTCACTTTGGCAACTGATTTAGTCTTCAGTCTCTTAATGTCAACATAGGCATCATGGTACAGAGGCAGATGGAAATATGTAGTCTTCATCACATTTATGATTGCAGGGCACTGTGCTCCCCACTGTGAGCTTTATCTCATTTAACCCTCCATTGTAACTCTGTGGAGGCTGCAATCCTTTCCTTCACAGATGAAGAAACGGAACCTGAGGATCTTTCACTGTGTGCATTATTCACAAAGCTGGGGAGGTTCCGACCCAGATCTTCCCAGTACCAAAGTCTTCCTAAGGCCTGTTAAAAATGCAGCACACAGATACATGCACATAAATTGTCATGTCACCAAAGAAGGCAGACGACCAAGTACATGCTATAAATAACAGAAACCAAGCATGCACAGAAAGGAGAACAGGGATGGTATACAGCTCAGTAGCGGGACCCTGTCTTCCTCATGGAAGGCTCTGGGCTCCATCCCAGTACTGAAAAAGATAGATGAGTAAAGCTAAGATGGTCAGAGAACATCTACACAGGAGATGGACTAAACCGGTTGAACAGTTCTCAGCCACGTGAAGGGAAAAAGAATGACAGTTGTTGGGAGCCAGACACAGGGAAATAGTAGTATCTTCACATAGTTATAGGAAGCCAAATCTATTGGGAAT
This sequence comes from Peromyscus nudipes, assembly GCA_902168325.1. NCBI lineage: Eukaryota > Metazoa > Chordata > Mammalia > Rodentia > Cricetidae > Peromyscus > Peromyscus nudipes. The sequence continues at coordinate 16,062 of CABHPH010161406.1, read as the reverse complement.
TAAAAGGTTTATAATAAGAAATCACAGGAATCGAAAGAGTTACAGTAGATAGCATCAAATTCCTATATGACTTGAATAGTGAGTGAAGGGATCAGGCTCCGTCCTGGAGACAACGTCTCCTGAAGACCACTGATAACACATTAGTTTGGCTTTATCCTTGGCTGGAAGAGGTGAAGAAAGGCTTGCTGGGGGCTATGAATGGGAAAGGGGAGTCAGGAGGCTGTGTCCAGACGCTGAGCTGTAGGAAGTACATCTGAGTGCTGTGGGATAAGGAATGGGCATTTTGTGATGGAGATATGGAAGACAGTCTTCATTCGCTGGAATTAAAAGTCACCTCATAGAGACATGCCCCAGGAGGTATGACAGACTACCTAATGCAGACAAGCAAGTGTTTAAGGTTGGAGTCATCAGACAGTGCTTGAGTTAAAGTCAGACGTGTGCTGGGAATTCAGAGAGCCCGGTGCTGAGTTCTCCAGTCCTCTCCAGACACCCTCAGCTCCTCGTGGGTCATGTGCCTGACTGTGCAGAGGTGGCAGTTCCAAAGTCCCTTGAGACCTGGTCTCAGGCATCCTCATTTTAGGTAGCAGTTCTAAGTGGCTAACATGAGTTTTAGAATCTGACTTAATCTTTATAATTTTTAAAATACACTCTCTTAAAATATCCTTTTTAAAGAAGCAGAATTTTCTCTCTAGTTTGTTTTATAGTTCTTTTCTTTATCCAGATTGTTTTAAAATACTTAGGGAAGAAAAACCACCTTGGGTGCTGTGCCCCAACATTTCATACTTAGAAACGAGTAAACATAAAATTTTCTGTGTTGATTTTGAAAACTCGGTGCCTGAAAAGCATCGTTGTTTGTACTCACGTGAAGGGCCAGTGATGTGATCTTCTTTCCATTGTGGCCCATCACGATGTCTCTTGTTATCCCCCCATTTCTGTGTTTGCCAGACAAAAACTGGAACGTGAGTTAGCTAGACCTGTAGAGACTGGTGTGCAGGGAACGAGGACAGCAACGGAGTCCCAGGGTCCAGCTGTGGGAGGCCAAACAAGAAGGAGAAAAGGAGTGAAGAAGCAGGAAGTGGGCCGGGAGCTTGCTGTGAGGACAGAAGGCCCCTGAGTCTTAAGAACAAGAATAGGATACTGTGAGAAGGACCTGGAACCAAAGATGGTGTGTGGTAGATTCACGAGAAAAACCTCAAACAAGGGCATTGGGAGCGCAGCAGAGCTGGGAGCAGTCCCTGAGAAGCTGGAGAAGGAGGAATGCTAGCCTAACTACCTCACCAGACACTGGAGCCTCCAGGCTGTCTTCTTCCCAGAGAGGGACGAAGGGCATGAATGGGCATGCAAAGGGATTAAGAAGAGACCGCAGGCTAGCCTGATACAGAAACTTGATGATCGTCGGGACATTGGCCATTTGGCCAATGAAGGTAATAGAAAACAACTTGTATTCCATTGAGGATAGAAAATTTTTCAAAAAAGCTGAATGTAAATAGCATGCATTAGAGATAAATGACAAAAAAAAAGATATCGCTAATTTAAAATCCTTTACAACCTGTTAAACGTGAAACACATTTGCCAAAAGTCTTAGTCACTGAGCTACTTTAGAAAGCATCTCTGTTCCTCATCTGGAGCATTTCAGAAGTGTGCCTTCTAGTCAGTTCTATAGACAATAAGGCTAGTGGGGAGGACTACTACCTGGCTTAGTTTTCCAATAGGAGATGCCAGAACTATGCAGCTTTAGACCTTGTTAAGGAATACATTTATTACTACCGAAAGTAAAGGGAAAATTCACACTGTTCTCAGCTGATGTTTGTTGTTATTTTTAGCTCATGTGTTTAGTTGTCTATGAGGGGAAAACCAAATACAAAATTTCTCTGCTAATATTTGTTGTAAATCTGAAGTCAGTGTGTGCAGGAGCTGTGTACACTTTTCTACACTATCATCTGGATATGAATCTCAGGAATGCCAGTGTTGGTGCGCAGTGTGGTGGTTTTATTTTGCTAATATTAGGTTAAAGCCCTTGTTTCTCAGTGACATAAAAAAGACTCTTTTTTTCTACTAAAGTCATCCATAGAATGATTTTGAAACTAGTTTTCCAGTTAGCATGTTATTTTTAACGACCATCACTGTATCCCCAAACTCTGAAACTGGGCTTTCCCCAGCCTTGGTAATATTAGGGACACACACTGAGTGTAGATGGCAACTCTGTAGGAGGCGTGACCATTCCAGTTTGGGTTTTATTTAAGTGTGAACTTTCCAGAACCCTGAGCAAAATGAGTGCAGCGATTTTCTTTTTGTAGGACAAGAAGACAGAAGAGTTCTTCTCTGTGGTGGCTACAGACTAGAGGAATGCTCTAGTGAGTTTCCACTTCACGTAGTACCCACTCATAAGCCGGGGGGGCAGGCCCTTCTGTCTAAACACATCTTTATTTGTGTTCCAGCAGGTGCAACAGGTTCAGGTGTTTGCTGACGTCCAGTGTACAGTGAATCTGGTAGGCGGGGACCCTTACCTGAACCAGCCTGGTCCACTGGGAACTCAAAAACCCACATCAGGACCACAGACCCCCCAGGCCCAGCAGAAGAGCCTCCTACAGCAGCTACTGACTGAATAACCACTTTTAAAGGAATGTGAAGTTTAAATAATAGACATGCAGAGTTATACAAATATATTATATATTTTTCTGAGATTTTTGATATCTCAATCTGCAGCCATTCTTCAGGTCGTAGCATTTGGAGCAAAAAAAAAAAAAAAAAAAAAAAAAAAAAAAAAAAGTTCATTTTTGTTGGGAGATTGAGAGATGGTTTTGTTTCTTTCTCTGTAAAGGCCTTGGATATTGAAAAGAATAACAAGGCAGAACAGTTGGACAATCTCATTTCTTGAGCCAAAAGTTAATTATTCTTATTTTTGTAATCAGTCATTGGCTTCTTTTCTGGATGAAGGCTTTTGAAGGGAAACCAAAACAAGACGTTCCAAGGGAAGATGAAGCCCTGCCTCAGCGGCTGGCTCAGCCCTGCCCCTGCCCTGGAAGAAGAGCCCAGGGGGCTTTGCCTGTCTGTCCCCCAGAGGCCATCGAGTTCCTCCCACCAACAGCCACCCCTCCCCAACCCCAGGCAGCTCGTGTGCACAATCAGCTTCTCCAAGCAACTCCGTCTGTTGGCATCAAGAGAATATTTTGCTTCTACATATGCACCCCTTCTCCTTTTTATAACGATGGATTGAAACCAAGATGCCTCCAGGAAAGAGGATGAAATGAGTATATTCACTGAGGAATCCAAAAAATGCAGTTTGGGGGAAAATGCAATAATTTTTTGATGAGATGGGTGAAGGACAAGAACCGAGTTCTATCAGTTATTGTAGATAAAATTTTCTGATTAAGTCTACGGGGGAAAGCAGCCTGTTCTTTCTGCTTTTACTATGTTAACAGCGAGGTAGCTAAAGTTATTTAAAATAAAATTAAATTTATGATCCGAGTAGCTTATTTTTTCCTTAAATCTCACTGTAAATATATTTTGATTTCTTGTAGAAATTGATTTTGTTCTGTTTAATTTTATGCTTTTATCATCCTCTTGGTTTTTCTAAATTTGTGTGTGAAATATAATGTTGATTGAATTGCAATTACATTTGGCTAGTAATTTCATTATCCCAGTAACTGTGAAGCCATGTATGGATTTCCTTTGGGACTCATCAACGTGGTACTGCCAGAAAGAGCTATTCTAGCTGAGCTAGGGCGGACCACCCCAGAGTGCCGCAGGCCGCCTGTAGAAAGGGAAATCAGTGCTCGCTCGGAGAAAATCTGCTTTTTCTGTCTCACAATGACTTTGGGAATTTGAATTTCCATCAGTGCAAATATAAGTTTCTCTGTTCTGCTCCGAGGCTAATTGGTACCATGTGTTCGGCTTGTCTTGTTACTCCGCCACATCCCGTCTCATCCTGGCCCCAAGGGCGGAGCCAGTGTGAACTGACTGTAGGGCCGGAAGTCCTGCCGCATGCGGGAGAGCTTGAGCAAGGCTTTGCAAGAGAGGCCAAGGGAGCCCTCCAATGCTAACCTTGACCTGCATCCCCGGGCCTGCGGACAGCACTGACCTTCTGCACCAGCTCCCTCTGCTCGCACAGCAGAGAAAAGGCCATAAGAACCAATGCAGATGAGGAGCATGGACTCAAGACTTCAAGGAAGAAGCCATTTCCCCAGGTCCTTCCTTCTGCATCTCACCACCCCTGATGTCAAATGACTCCATTGAACAGCATCTATTCAGAAACTACAGCATTTTGAAAACGGTGGAAGGGCTCACGTGGTAGCAGCTGTGAAACAGAGCTAGGACCCTCAGTTACAAACATTACCTTTTTTCGTTTTTCAGAAAATGCATCCTTGATCTCAGTCATTTCCAGCTTGAAAGCCCAGCCATATATATTACTCTAGTTCCTACCAAACTGCTCTCGGAGGTCGTTTCCAGTTTGTTTGTGATAATAAGCGTGCAGACTTCAGGAAGTTCACCTTTCACCTCAGCATCATTCCAGATGAAGGCTCCTGACTCAGTGCTTTTGCATAAGGACCTAGAAGAGAAAAGCAGTAAGGAAAATTGGAGATGCCAATGTCCGCCCCCATCCCCACTGCACCTTAAAGTATGCATGTCACCTTCGAGGTTCTATAATTGCACTGTTTGTTTTATGTATGTACAGATTAAAATTATTGCTACATTTGAGGAAAATAAAATTGCTTGCTTCTATGTAATTCCTGTCATTCCACAGGAAATTGACTTTTCCAGCTACTGAATAGAATTTGTTTAACAACCTCATGAGCTGCCTCTTCATTTATGTGGGGATGGAGGTGGGTGGTTTGGGGGAGACGACTCTAGGAAAATTGCCAAAGCCCAGATGACTTCACATACTAAAGATTAGTAAAAAGAAAGGATCCCTATAGCCAAACATCCTTAAAGTCACTCTTATGTGGACCTTTCCTGTAAAGCTGTGATTAGGGGCTTTGAGGAAATGCTAACTTAGCTGGACCATCTATCTGATGAGTGAACTATAGTGTCTGAGGCTAGGATACTGTCCAGGCAACACTAAAGACCACAGAGTATCATGTCTCTCTTAATGCACTGATGCAGGTGTGGAATTTTACCTGAGGATGCTGTTTCGGTGTGATAATGCATTTTATAAACTTTAGGTCCTGGCCAGAGAGATGGCTCAGCAGCCAAGCCTAACATCCTGAGTTCTGTTCCTAGAACCCATGGTGGAAGGAGAGGACTCCTGAAAGTTGTCCTCTGGCCTCCACAGGGGTGCAACACACACACACACACACCCCAACAATAATTTTCGTGTAAACTTAGACCTGAAGTAAAGACAATTCCAAAGGGTAGGAGTAGGGCCTGTTTTTCACATACATTCCCACACATAACTACAGACTTGGAATCTGTTATTTAAAAATCATATTTAGCCCATAGTTGGGATAAGAGAAACTTGATGCTTCTTTTAGATGAGGCTGCCGGCTGATGTAAAGTTATCCTGAGGAGCAGAGGAGAGAGAAGAGCAAATAAGAAGAAAGAATGAGGAAACTACCTTCTTTGTGGTCTCGTCTGGGGAAGAGTCCATTCCTAAAGATCTTAGGTGCTGCCTCTTGGGCTGACCGAGTGAAAGAGAGGCTAGTTGTCTGTTTACATAGCAGCTGTGCTGATCCTGTGCTGACATTAAGTGCTCTTGCCAGAAGAGCACCTGCCCTGGAATACAGTAAATGATCCGTGACCGTCCATCCCCCGTCTCCAGATTTCACTGATTTAATTGAACCCATACGTTCCTTTTGTTGGAGGTTGAGCCTGCTCTGCCAGCAACGTTGGTTTTCTTTGCATATTTTATTTTCATTGCTCCTATAACTCTTTTTTTTTTTTCTTTTTTTGGTTTTTGAGACAGGGTTTCTCTGTGTAGCTTTGCTCCTTTCCTGGAGCTCACTTGGTAGCCCAGGCTGGCCTCGAACTCACAGAGATCTGCCTGCCTCTGCCTCCCGAGTGCTGGGATTAAAGGCGTGCGCCACCACCGCCCGGCCCCATAACTCTTAAGAACACTGAAAAAAACTAAAAGTTGTCCTGTCATCATGCACGTGCTCAACACGTTTTATTCCTCATCCAAGGCTCCAGGAATAAAGGACGAAGACAGAAATGGACCCTACCCTGTGTGACTTCTAGTCACAGGCCGGGGATGGAGAGCAGTTAGAAGCAGGATTGAGGGAAGTGGTACAGAGGAGTTCTGCGGGGCCGTGCCTGGAGGTCAGTGCAGGTTTCCCTGCAGAAGAGATGGCATTTGCGTGTGATGAGGTGTTTGAACAGCAGGAGTCATGCTGTGAAGAGTGATGCAAGGGCAGTTCTGAGGGGCAGCACATGGGAAGGCGGAGGGGAAGAAACCCTAGATAGCTTGCTTCGGAGAAGGTCGGCCAGTGTGTGGAGCGCTACTGAACAAGCCCTGTAGAGTTCTGTCAGCTGGCGGGCCAGAAAGGAGCTGAAGGGGCCGACTCCAATAGGACCGTGTGCTAGGCTTGGGGGTCTCATTTGAAAATTGTAACAGCTGCTAGCTATGGTCTCTTCCACAACTGGCCCTACCCAGCCAGAAACATGGCCTTCTGTTCTTTCTGTCCACCCATCTGGAGCTAGTGATGATATTAAAGACACTCAGAGGAGGTCTGTGTGTGCTCTGACAAGTTCAAAAGTGCTGTTAGGTCAGTGATCATGGTCTCACCCTCTGCAGACCTTTGGGAGAGCTGTAAACAGGAAAGAAGCAGGCCCCACCAGGGTATGACACAAAGAACTGTTTATCAGTGTGGATCCTTGAAATCCCAGGTGTAAAGATGTATTGTATGTGAGTAAGTGTTTTGCCTGGGTGTATATGTGTGTGCCACATGAGTGCCTGTTTGCTTGCGGAAGTCAGAAAGAGGTATTGGATCTCCTGGAACTGGAGTTAAGAGATGGTTGTTAGCCACCATGGGGATGCTGGGAACTGAACCTGGGTCCTCTGCAAAAGCAACAAGTGCTCTTAACCACTGAGGCTTCTCTCCAGCCCCCAAACCTCCATCTTTTAATTCCAGATTCTGGCGTACAGTTCTGAACTAAATGAAGAGTCTACAAGACTTTCATCTCATGTGTGACCTTAAGCCTGGCTTTCTTCTGTGAAGTATGCTAAATCCAGCCTTGAAAAGAAGGGCAAGAGGTCAAAGGTGGAGAAGAGAGAACCCGGCCCCTTTTCTGGAGACCCGTGAGAATTTGTCCTTTGGGTCCTTAAGTAGATGGAGGGAGGGGCCCTTTGGCATATAGTTAGCAGAGTGTCCCAATGTAGTATGTCTCTGTATATCTAAACAGGAAGTGAAGGGTGGATTCCATGAAACAGTGTCAACACTTTAGCTTTAAACAATTTTAGAAAGTGAGGATTAGTTACAGTCAGGTCTACTGGAACTGTCTGATAGCATTTGGGATGTAGCTCAGTTGTAGAGCACTTGCAGAGCATGGATGAGACGCTGGTTAGGTCCCCAGCAGTGGGTGTGGCTATCAGGATCCTTTCTATGAAACAGAATAACTGTAGTCTGTAGTTCTAGGACAGTAGGTTTCTTGGATCACAGTAGGAAGCACTTGCTGTTCTGGGCTCTTGATCTTTTAGATGGTGAAGGCTTTCCCACAAGCTGCAGAGTTGGCCCTGCTGTAATCACTTGTGTGTGTTTCAAAATTCTACAGCCAGTGTAAACAAGTATCCATAGCAAGCAGAGACCAAAAGAGTAAAATGTTCAAAGGGGCAACTTCTTTCTAATCAGATACTCCTCCCACCCCAGTGTCCAGAGGTCCTAAGATTTAGAGCAAAACCAAAAGAATTTAAACCCTGGGCCACAAAAATGACTTCTGTTTTTGATGAGCTGATGTGTGATAAGCATTGTGGACAGCACAAGAGATAACTGCCTGAGCTGCCCATTTCCCATGGTAGAGACTGACTTCACAACCCTTAAACCAATGGTTCTCAACCTTCCTACAGCTGTGGACCCTTAATACAACCACAAAATTATTTTCACTACTACTTCATAACTGTAATTTTGCTACTGTTAGGAATCTTAATATAAATATCTGATATGCAGTATATCTGATATATAGTCCCCGTGAAAGGGTCAATCAACCCCAAAGGGTCACAACCCACAGGTTGAGAACCATTGAATGTTTCTTTTTCCATTCTGCCAGGAAGTTTACTCTAGTGCCAATAAATATGCCAACCCTTTCGACCTGCATCTGATCTTTCAGGCCCCCTGTACTGCAACATAGAGCAGGCCTGTTCACAGATGTTGAAATTGAAACCACACTTTGTGGTGAAGGACTTGGAAATCCTGGCCTCAAAAGTTAGCTGTTGGGCTTTGGGATGAAACCCATTTGTACTACACAGAACCACCACTACAGATGAGACCATCACACATTGACATTGAGGCTGGGAACCACTTTGTTGTTGTCACGGTTGTTGTAGACAAGGTCTCAATTCGTTATGTAGACCAGGCTGGCCTCAAATTCACAGAGATCTGTCTGGCTCGGTTTCTGTGCCAGTTTGAAGGTGTGTACACCATACCTGCTTAAGGCTGGTAATTTTTTTTAAGATTTATTTTACTTTTACGTGTGCCAGGGTGTGTGTGTGTGTGTGTGTGTGTGTGTGTAGGTTCACATGGAGGCCAGTAGAGGGCATCACATGGCATCAGATTCCCTAGAGCTGGAGTTACAAGTGGTTGTGAGCCACCCAGTGTGTGTGCAAGGAAAGGAACTCTGCTCCGGTCCTCTGAGAAAGCAGCAAGCACTTTTTTTTTTTTTTTTTTTTTTTTTTAAGGATAAAAGCCCAAGAGGTCAGAGCTAAGAGCCTTACCCGCCTGCTTCAGCTAGCCTCTTCAGCCAGGAGACCTTTCCAAAAAGGGGCTACTTTCTGTCTGTTTGTCTTTAAATAGACTCTGTGTCCTGTCTTCTCATTGGTTGTAAACCCAACCACGCGACAAGCACTTTTAACCCTTTAATGCTTACTCATTTCTCTAGCCCCAACACTGGGAATCCTAACGAATTCAAAACTATTCTTGAGAACTCAAGCTTCATCGAGGCTTTTGAAGGTTTCCATTTTGAGAATAAAACAATACTGGTGTTAAATATACATGTTTTTAATTTGTGTAAAGGCAGTATTTACAGTGCATTCATCTTGAGTACACTCTTACAGCCAGGATATTTTGCAAGACCCACTCCTAAATTTACCACTGATGAACATGGACACATGGAGTCCATACCCCTACCATCTCAAAATTAAGCTTCAAACCAGGTGATTTACTTCCTGCCATATAGTTTTGTGTTGTTTATCTGAGCTAGTTGGCCAGTCATCCTTCCAGTGGTCATTGGTAGCAACTTCCTTTGTTCAACAGATTACAAGGAGTCATGATTATAAATGCCTTACAGCCTCACTTCTCCTTTCTATTCATCACAGGTCAAACGGAAAGCATTTCTTTGTTCAGTAGCCACCTTCTCCCTCTTGCACGCCCCTTTATACCATCATCAAAGAGTCCTTTCCAAACAGCCTTTCAGAAGCTATTAGTGGGACTACTTGCCTAGAGCGAATCTCAAGTCAGCCTAACTTTTGAGTGTGGCAGCCTCTGCTCTCTGGAAAACAAATAAATGTTCCAGCCACACACCACCCTGGTCTTCATTCTTAGCCGTTAAGGCAGGAGCTCAATACATAGACCTGCCTCAGCCTCAAGTGCTAAATACAGGCCCAGGGCACCACACTCGGGTTACTAACAACCCTCATACTTGAATTAACATTGTTCTTGCTGTCATCCCTGACTTGTCTGGAACGCTTTCTTCTTTCTGGTTCTTGTCCTCCAGGCCCTTTTCCAGACTCTCTCCCTCCTTATACCATTCCCTTTGCACTCAGAGCAATGCCAGCCTCATTAGCAACTGGTTGTCTGGTCACTGGTCTCTTTTCTCCACTAAGGCGTTAAGTCTCTTACAGAAGAGATATGCATCCTTTTCCCTCCTCACAATCTTCTCCATAGGGGGCTCTTAAATGCTGATCGGAGCAGTAAGCCTGTAGGAGGCAGTGTTTCAACTGCTAAGGGACAGGTAAGCCCTGGGTTGCTCCCCTGGAGTCATCATTGCATTCTAGAATGTTAAAAGTCTATGCACAACTTGTATGGCTTGATTCTGTTTCTATGATGATTTCTATTTTCCCTTTTTCATGAACTGTGAGGGAATGCATTTTCACTGGTCTTTGAAAGTCTTCAAGTGCAGGAGCTGAGCACTGAAACACTTCCAGGCTTCCTTCCCAAATGAGCATAAAAGCCTGCCCTATCTCCTTCTGATCTGCAATACCTCTGGAAAGCAACGCCCAGTGTTAAGATTAAGCAATAATGAGATCGCCTTTAAAGCCAGTGCCTTTGAAAGCTGTCCAGACAGAATATAGGGCAGATGGATTGAGTCAGCCAGCAAACAGGGAGATGTCAGATGTCTTACCTGGGAATTCTGTCCTTAAAACAGTTCAGCCCTGCTTAGCTCTGTCTTGTTCTCAGATATAAAATGACTGGCATATACCTGCCTGTCCCAAATCTTAGACTCCACACTGCCTGCTCATTTTCCATTTTAACCTGTAAACTTGTATAAACACAGACTTTTTTAAATTGGTTCTCAACTGAACATTCTTCTGATGTTAGTGATTACATTTTAAATGATAATTACTCAGTAAGCTAGAATTTAAAGTCGAAATTAAACTGGGAGAATGATGCCTATTGAATGAACATGCTCTAGTTAAAGACTCATGTACCTCTCTGCTTGGGCTTCAGATTGTCCTATCTGCTCCTGAAAGCTTTTTATTAAGGATGTATATATGGAAGTAGAGTATATATGGAGTAGAGTATATATATGGAGTAGAGTATATATGGAAGTACAGTATATATGGAAGTAGAGTATATATGGAGTAGAGTATATATGGAAGTAGAGTATATATGGAGTAGAGTATATATGGAAGTAGAGTATATATGGAAGTAGAGTATATATGGAGTAAAGTATATATAGAAGTACAGTATATATGGAGTAGAATATATATGGAAGTAGAGTATATATGGAGTAGAGTATATATGGAAGTAGAGTATATATGGAGTAGAGTATATATAAAAGTAGAGTATATATGAAGTAGAATATATATAAAAGTAGAGTATATATGGAGTAGAGTATACATGGAAGTAGAGTATATATGGATTAGAATATATATGGAGTAGAGTATATATGGAAGTAGAGTATATATAGAGTAGAGTATATATGGAGTATAGTTTATATAGAGTAGAGTTTATATGGAGTATAGTTTATATAGAGCAGAGTTTATATGGAGTAGAGTTTATATGGAAGTAGAAGTGCTAATGTAAAGAGCTAGTTCTCATTTGTGACTTTATGATCCTAGGTGCTCTGTCTTCTTGTGTGATCTTATGATTGATCCAAAGTGATCTATCTTGTGTGATCTTAATGATCCTAAGTGAAAGTAGGTAGTCTTTTTTTTCCAAGTTTGACCTCAAAGAAGTTAGGATTCTATAAGGATTTGTCTTATAAAAACTACAGCACCTATTTTAAGTAATGAATTTTTTTAATATTTTAATAATTGGCCAGCAAGATTGCTCAGCAGGTAAAAACATTTGTCACACAAGCCTGACAATCTGAGTTTAATCCCCCAAACCTGTGTCAAAGTAGATGGAGGAAACTGACTCCGCAAAGTTGTCCTCTGCTGTGCAGGTGGCATGCACACCCATACATAGACTGTGTGCACATTTCACAATAAATGATTGTGTAAAAGTGCCAGGAGATAGGACCTGAATACCCACTATTTACCTGCAGACTGTGGGCATTGGGATTACATAAAATCCCGGCCCTCAGGGAGCTTGTCGGATAAATTAGTAAAATACATGTATCAGATGGGAAGTGCTGGAGGGAAAGTTTAAGAGAGTGGGGAGAGATAGAAGCACCGGAAGGGAGTGGCCACCATTAAAAATGGCAAATGGGGCTGGAGAGATGGCTCAGAGGTTAAGAGTGCTGGCTGCTCTTCCAGAGGTCCTGAGTTCAATTCCCAGCACCTACATGGTGGCTCACAACCGTCTATAGTGGGATCTGATGCCCTCTTCTGGCATAAAGTCAATAGAGCTCTCATATACATGAAAAAATCTTTTGAAAAATGGGTGAGAAGAAGAGGTGGGAAAGAGAGAAGCAGCAAGGGTTTTTGTTGTTGTTCTTGTTTTTTTGTCTGTGTGCTGCTTGTATGTTTGAATTTTCTTTGGGGGCACTGCCGGAGTGAGGCTAGGATATGGGGGGACTAGGAGGTGAGTGGAATTGGGATACATGTTGTGAAATTCCCAAAGATTGTTTAAAAAAAATACAGAGATTGTTTTTTAAAAAAAATGGGTAAATCAGAACAGGCCTTTAGGAGAGGTGACCTTTGAGTGACAAGCTGGAGGAGATGAGACAGTGAGCACAGGGTTATGGAGACTACAGAGGGACAAAGTTCTGGCATGCTGGAGGAACAAGGGGACAGGCGGCAATGGGCCAGAGGGGTTCCGAGGACACAGGCACTGTGCTGTTTGGTTTTTATCAGTTGGACACAAACCTAGACAGATCTAGGAAGAAGGAAATTGAGAAAATGCCTCTGTAATGAGCCTGTAGGCAAGTCTGTGGGGTACTGCCTTGACTGGTGATTGATGGATATGGGAAGGCCCAGCTCTCTGCAGGTGGTGCTACCCCTGGGCAGGTGTTCCTGGGTTCTATAAGAAAGCAGGCTGAGCAAGCTGTGGGGAGTAAGCCAGTAAGCAGCACCCCTCCATGAGCTCTGCATCAGCTCCTGCCTCCAGGTCCCTGCCCTGCTTGAGTTCTTACCACAGTGGACTATGCTGTGGAACTTTAGCTGAAATCAACCCTTTATCCCCCACATTGCTTTGGTCATACTGTTTCATCACAACACTAGAAACCCTAACTAAGCCAGTCCTAAGGTACTTCTATGTTGAAAACATGCTGTAGAATAATCCTTTTGTACACTGTGAAGATGTGTTGCTCTCAATGTTAATAAAAAAGCTGATTGGCCGATGGCTAGGCAGGATTTTCAGGGCAAAAAGAATGCTAGGGAGAAGAGTGGAGTCAGAGGAGACACCATAAGACGCAGAGTGAACTGATGGGAAGTGATGGGAAGTACATACATGAGATAAATGAGTCTCGGGACAGCACATAGATTAATAGAAATGGATTAGTTTAAATTATAAGAGCTAGAATCATCAGTAGTCTTTAGAGAGACTGGAAGATGACTCCAAGCTAGGTTCACAACTAAGCCATCTCCTTCTGGGGCAGTTTATTCCAAGAATAAAGATGATTTGATATTTGGAGTCTAGCAGTGTAATTCACCACAGCAACAGCAGAGAAAAGCCATATAGTTGCCTCCATAGATGCAAAAAAAGGTATTTAATTTTTTAAATCTGTTTATGTTTTAATTTTGGAAAACATGGCCCTCCCCGTCAAAAAAAAGAACCCCCTTAATCTGATTCAGTAAAAATCTAAAAGCATTCCCATTAAACTGCTAGTAAATTCTAGATTCCAGTTAGCACCACTGCTATTGTACGAGAGGTCCTAGCCAATGAAACAAGATAAGAAAAAGAAGAAAGGTGAAGATGCATCAAAGAAATAAAGACTGAGGTAGCTCAGGGGTAGAGTCAGCACAGCATGTCCAGGCCAAGAAGACAGAGGGGCATAGAGAACTAGGTTGTGATATAGGCATCCAATACTTAATTTGATCTCACAATTGTCCTGTTGGGAATATGAGTCACAGTTGCACACCTACTGCATCACTGAGCTGAGCCTTCATTTCAAATCCTCTGGAGCTATCAGCTGGCTTGATCTCTTTATTTATGTTGTGAAGAAGTAATGTCCTATTCCCTTTGGGTCAGTTTCCATTCCAGCAGCTGCGTCATCGTGGTCTGATGCCTTGATTATTTCAATCTTCCTACCAATGTCCCAGATTTCCTCCCATTCCCAGAAAGCATATCTTGTATACTTATCAATGTTATCAGATAGATCCGTTGCCATGTGTACTTGTAGAGAACTTCCTATAGCCGGGGTAAAGGAGAGGGTTGGTGGCTTCGTCCACACTCTTGGTAGTTCCCTTGCAAATGAAATGTAATTAACCCGACATCTCTAGCCTGATGTTCCTCTTGACTCTTCCTCATGGCATTGGAGGGATAATCTATCTGTGATGATCACTTTTGGTTCACTGGTTTGGATTTCTTAGCTGCAAGGAACCACTCTATCAAAGCTTGCTAGTTTGAAAGTAGGGATTTGGTCTCTTTATCGCTTCAAATGATAGCAGAAAGCCACAACTTTAATATAGTACTGACTCTGTAGACTCACGTTTTCTTGGTTTGCATTTTTCTCTCGCCTCCCAAGAACCTAGGTTCTGAACTTGACATTTTTTTTTGAACATTGTGATCTCCGCCCCTCCCCCCAAAGGCTGATTTCCACTGTAGGCCACTTTCAAAGCCCATCTGTGTAGATCTTAGAAAAGAGGCTGGAGCTGTTCTGAGCTGGACCTCAGAGCACAGCTAAAAACGGTGAAGTAATCGTAGTTGTTTTGCCGCACTGACACCGTCCCATCAGTAACAACGGTGCCCTATGCTTATGCCAAGACCCGGGAGTCAGGAAGAAGTAGATGTCCCAGGACAGCAAAATCTATGAGGACACCTCCCTATGCTTATGCCAAGACCCAGGAGGCAGGAAGAAGTAGATGTCCCAGGACAGAAATATTGTTGGAAGTTTTTGCTCTTTTTTGGGGGGGGGGGGCACCACCCAGCTCCCAAATAAATCACACATGGAGACTTATTATTACTTATGAATGTCCAGCCTTAGCTTGGTTTAGTTTTTAGCCAGCTTTCCTTAACTTAACCCATCTATCTTTTGCCTCTGGGCTTTTCCCTTTCTCTTACTTCTGTAAATCTTATTCTTACTCTGTGGCTTGCTGAGTAGCTGGGTGGCTGGCCCCTGGAGTCATCCTCCTCCTCTGGCTGCTAGATTTTAGCTCCCTCCTCCCAATTTCTCCTTTTATTTATATTCTCTGCCTGCCAGCCCTGCCAATTTCTTTCCTGCCTTGCTACTGGCCAGTTCTTTATTAGATCATCAGGTGTTTTACACAGGCACAGTAACACAGCTTCACAGAGTTAAACAAACACAACATAAACAAAAGAACATACCTTAAAATAGTCTACTACACAGAAACTCTATGAGGAAGTTGTACCAGAATTAAACATAAAAGTTATTTCTCACATTCCCCACTAGGGGAGCCCTCTTCACTTCCAGTGCCACAAAGAGCTTTGATCCCCACTTTGCAAGTTCAGAAATTCAATTCTGTCAACTCAACTGGTGGTAATTGAGCTCTAGGTACTAATTTATATGATCTTTAAGAGAGCCAGGCAAATATCATGACAGCCTGTCCTGTGACTCAATTAAGAACCAAGTCTTGGTCCCTGCTTCTTGGAACTGAGCAGGCAGTTTCTGAGGAAGCCACGAACAAAGATTAATCACTGGTGCCCCTGGCAACAGGGACAAGGAGAACTGCATGTACTAGGCCTGAGCTCCCCTCCACAACAGCTCAAGGTGATAACCAAATAAGGACAAAGCCTGGGACTTGTCCAGGCTTACCCCAAAATGGAAAAGCTGTAGCCTTAAGAAGCCCCTGACTAGCCCTAACTAATTAGAATGTACTAATATGATTGCCACTTGTGTAAGCCAATCCTATCTGAGATGATCTAATTGTCCCTGAAACTCCCCTAGCTATGCTTAAAAGGAGCCTGTGAGCTTCTCTCAGGGTTGCCGCCATTTTGCCTTTATGTAGGCTGGTTGGCCCCAGCATGCTGGAATAATAAACACTCTTGTTGATTGTATACATGGATGGTGGTCTTTTGTAGGACTTCTCCAGGACCTTAACAACCTTGAGAATGTGAATTAAATGTGAATGTGATTTAAACAATTTCCCAGGCAGCTGCAACATTCCTGTGCTTGAACAACAAACCACCT
>CABHPH010161405.1:50736-68374 GCA_902168325.1 Peromyscus nudipes | reverse complement strand
GAGAGAGAGAGAGAGAGAGAGAGAGAGAGAGAGAGAGAGAGAGAGAGAGAGAGAGAGAGAGAAGGGATCATATGAGCAAGAGATATTGAGACCATGATTGGAAAAAGTACAGAGACAACTTAGCCAAACTAGTGGAAACACATGAACTGTGAACCAATAGCTGAGGAACCCCCCATGGAACTGTACTAGGCCCTCTGGATAAGTGAGACAGTTGTCTAGCTTGAACTGTTTAGGGGGCCCCCAGGTAGTGAGACCAGGACCTGTCCTTAGTACATGAGCCGGCTTTTTGGAACCTTGTGCCTATGCTGAGACACTTGCCTTGGTACAGGGAGGAGGGGATTTGGACCTGCCTCAACTGAATGTACCAGGCTCTGCTGACTCCCCAGGGGGAGACCTTGCCTTGGAGGAGATGGGAATGGGGGGGGGCTTGGGGGGGGGGAGTCTGGGGAGTGGTAGGAGGGAGGACAGGGGAATTCGTGATCGATATGTAAAACGAATAGAAAATCTCTTAATAAAAAGAAAAGAATTGATTTATTTTTATTTTATGTGCATCGATGTTTTGCCTGTGTGTATGTCTGTGTGAGGGGTCCCCTCAAAATGGAGTTACAGACAGTTATGAGCAGCTGTGTGGGTGCTGGGAATTGAACCTGGGTTCTCTGGAAGAGCAGTCAGTGCTCTTAACCACTAAGCCATCTCTCTAGCCCCCAAATCTTATTAATTTACTATCATTTCCTTTTCTTTGGAAGTCTGCTTACTTAATCATAAAAGAAAGAAGGGTGTTAAAAAATAAACACAAACCCTAGGAACACGTTCCTTAGATGAGGTTAAAGCAGAATATGCTTCTTATAAACTGAGACACAATGTCAAGAATTTTCATCTGTGAGCCTGTTAGTGTATAACAATTCATTTGCTCCACTGCCGGGAAATGACCTGACAATATGGGGTTCAATTTTCATCACACTAGAGTGAGAGAAGAATGGAATAAAACAGTGCGATGGCCAGCAGATTCCATTCTTGATAGGGCTGACGTAGCATAAAACTTCATGGAAAGATTGTTGATCATTGGGTAGATTTGTGCTATCATAAGTCAAATAATTTCCTCTGGGGCTTAACCATACACAGAAACATTCTCATAAGAGTTGGCACAAGAAGGATGAGCTAGCCCTGTCCATCAAGCATCTTTAATAAGCAGACTCCAGTATATGTACTAAACAATCTTTTTGTGTGAAGCAATGAGCCACTTCACTTCAAGGAACTACAACTGACTTTATTTTCAGAAATATTTTCTTCAGGAATCATTTTTGAATTTTTAATTTTATTTTCAATAAATGGCTTCACTCTATTCTATTCTTTGGTTCTAGTGCTGTGATGATACCTCCTTGGTTTTTCTTGTTTCCTTACTAAAGCTAAGAGATTAGATACTGGAGGTTGAAGGGAGGAAACTATAGCTACACTGTTGGAAGTGTAAAGCAATGTGCTTGGGGGTCTGTGCTTTGCACCCCCTGGGACCAAGAAGAGATTAAAAAACTGAAGGCAGGAAGCAAAGGATCAGCTTACCAAGTTCTGTTATGTATCTTATTGGTGACTTCATTTAACCCAGACAGCACATCACCCCATGATTTACATGTATGTAGTCCTCTTTTACTGATGAAGAATATGAATTTCAAGGTCATTGAGTAATTTTCTGACAGTCAAGTGGCTTGTATATCTCTGACCCAATTTCTTTGTTCCACATCTACCATCTAACCAGCCATCTAAACCCAAAGCCCAAGTCACCTTTTATTCTTCCCACACCTAAGCACCTCACCACTCAATCACAGACTTCTGTGGATTGGTTTTTAAATCAATGTTTCTGCTTTACTATGCCACTAGAAGTATTTGGAAGAGACTCTAAGTGTGTGGGGAAACTATCTGCGTTAGTTTTCTAAGATGAGAAATCTAAGAATTAGAGGATGTTCTCTTTCCACTCAGGGTCCTCTAGTAGGTTACCATTCACACTGTAAGATAAAGTCCAACTCCTTGATAGTGTTTATAATGTCACCCAGATCTGATTTTCCTTTGCCACTTGAAAGATACATCTGAAAACTCTTAACATCAGGTCAGACACAATTACATCTTTCAATTTTCCAAACATTCTTTCTTCTTCTGGGTATTTTCAAATGCCAAGTATTATGCCTCAAATGCTTTCTGGTGATCTGTTTTTTCATTTTTTATGCATCCTTCTGATCCTGCTTAGGGAATCCTTCGCTAACTTGTGAAAATGTTCTTCCTTGATGAACAGCCTCAGGAGCACCTGAGAACTAGTTAATGAAGATTCTGAGGCCCATCCTACCTCTTGAGTCAGAATATCTGGAGGTTGGTGCCCAGAAGATCCTGATGCTGGGTGAAGCTGATGCTCCTTACTTGTAGCTTAACCCAGATCCACAGCGGGACCCTCTAGGGAACATGGAGAAGAGCTCAAGCTACACTCATCCCTTGAGAGTTGGGGTAGAACTGAGGAATCAGAGTATTTTACTCCTGCTGCTTTCTTCTTGGTTGATGTCCCCCAACTTAACGGCGATGTACAACCAAGCTAGTTTAAATAGTCTGATGGTCTCTCTTGATAGTTAGCCTCTATATTCTTTGTTGCCTGCCATGCATAGTAGACAGGTTTATAAAGGCAGGGACTACAGTCTAAGCAGAAATCCAGAGCAGTGACTTAGAACTATGAAGCACTCAATTTAAAAATATAAGTAAAAGTGCATATTAACTAGCTCTTTGCCTGAGGTCCCAGACCATCCAGCGCTGGTGAGGGTGACACTGATTGCCTCACCAAAGAACAACAGTTCACTGGAACAAAAAGTATGAATGATCTTATTCAGGCAACTAGCAACTTCTAAACCTCATACATTGTTGCTTTATCAACAGGAAGTCAAAGCATAAAAAATAGCTTCCCTCTGCTTAGCGAGACAGTTGTGTAGCTTGATCTTCTTGGAGGGCCCCCGGCAGTAGGATCAGAATACATCCCTGGTTCATGAGCAGGCTTTTTAGAGCTCACTACCTATGATGGGACACTTCGCACAGCCTTGAGGCAGGGGGAGGGGCTTGGACTTGCCTCTACTAAATGTACCTCCCCATGGTAGGCCTTACCTTCTTGTAGGAGGGAATGAGGAGTGGGTTGGGTTGGGGAGGCTGGAGGGGCAGGAGGAGGGAAGAGGGGGATCTTTGATTGGTATGTAAAATGAATAAAAAAATCTTAGTTAAAAAAAAACTAGCTTCCTCCTTGTGACTATTTATAAAGTGTCATCCACCTGTTCCACACCAGGAGACAAATGCACTTCCTATCACTCTGCTCATCTCCCTTTATTTTAATTGGGGTGTGGCACAGCTGTGTAGATTTAAATTCAAGCCCACAAATGAAATTTTGAAAATATTCTCTGTCTTGGCCACCAATTCCTACAGATCCTTTATTATAAATCTTCATAACCACATAAGTCTATGCAGGTTACATAAATAGTGTTTTGTTGATTTAAAAAACTATGCTAATATCCACATTATACAACTAAAATATTTGATCAGAGTATATTAAGGCTTGAGGTACAGTTTCCTATGAGGGCCCGTGCTAAAGAAATAACAAAGCAATGTTGCATGCAAATAAGGTGCGACGCAGTTGAAGGGAGATTTTAACTGTTTGGGGTCTGAGAAGAAAACCTGTTAGTGAGGACGAAAAAGCCAGGGTTTAAGAGGCCTCCAAGGGGAAGATGTGAACTGAAAACTCTCCTGTTGAAGAAAGAGAAGGGTTAAAAATGACAGAAAGAGAAGTGGGGGGAGAGAGTGAGAGAGAGAGAGCTCCCAATCACCATGGTAACAAGAGTAAACTAGAGCCAATGGGGAATCAATTTCTACACAGTTAGACAGGGTTGAGCATAAGTAAGGCAGGAGACCTGGCCTTCCTGGCCTTGCTTCAGCTTCTTTTCTTTTTCTTCCTTCCTTCCTTTCTTCTTTTTTTTCTTCTAATTTGGGAGGAGATTGACAAGGAAACAAATGCCATCAGCAAGGATAGTCTCCCTTGACCTTGCCAGGAGTAGCAGCAATCAGTCTCTAATAACCAGGTTGGCTGCTGTGGTTAACACCTTAGCTGATGGACTGAACTAGTTCATGCCTGAAGAGAGGACCAGCACCGGGTCCCTTTCACTACCATAGCTCCCCTCATCCACATAGGATTTACTCCAAGGCGCCCAGTGGATGTCTGAACCAATGAATAGTAGGTTACAGGCTGCATTTCTTCCCATATAAATTAAGGACAGCAAGAGCTTGACGGTAAAACTAATAATGAACTAGAAGTATAATGACTTACGGTTTTGAAAGCTCTATGAATATGATACTTCTTTTTCACAACATTTCCTTATGCTTGTCTTTTTTTCATTCAAAGGAAATATTTTGTAGGTTCTTCTTGACATGTCTGAATTGACAGCATTACGATTCTTGATGCTCATGGGTATTACTAAGTGAAATAAGAGTTTCATGAACAAAAACATTGCAATATCGTGATAGTCAAACTGACAGCTGAAGGATCTCCTAGTAATTAATGGGAAGGTAGTATACCCAGACAGCATAGACACATTACACAAAGGAATGACTAGCATTTTTGTAAAATAATGTCAGAGCTCATGACACTACAGAGAACCATTCAGAATTTGAAATTAAAAATTCATTAATTATCCACTTCTGATATTTTCCATTGAATATTTCAGCCTAGGGTGTGTGTGTGTGTATGAGTGTGTGTGTGTGTGTGTGTGTGTGTATGCTAATGTGTGCCAGAGCAGACATGTGTGTAAATGTATACATACACAATAAATTTTAAAAAGTAAATGTTGAAAAATAAACTATGGATAAGACTTGAGAAGGTTTTCTGCTCAGTTCTTTATTTCTAGCTGATTGCACACAGGACAAACTGTCTTCCTTTATGATAGAATTCCCCACTCTGTCTGTGCATGCCCCCAGAATATGTTAAAAATGTGCTGAGATATTGACCAGCCTTCTTCCTTTTCCTCCTGTACTTTACAAATTTTTATCATCCTTGAGATGACCTATGGTAGAAAGAACTTGGAACACACTTGTCTCTGATGCAGCAATACCCAGGAACCCAGGTAGGATTATCGAGCCACTGCCTGCGTTTGATGAAGGAGCTTGTTCTCTCTTTGTAGGCTGGGATGATCGAGAAGGCGGAAGGAAACATGACTCCATCTTGACCAAAGACAAGCAGCTATATGTCAAAAAGAATTACTTGTTTAGCTCCTGCAGACGAGGAAGGAGCTTGGGAATAGCGAAGGGGGATGTTCGTTACCTAACCCAGGCAAAGATGTAAGACCAGGCTTGTCATCAAACATTTGCCAGAGCTCACTCTGAAATATTTCCAGGGTACACTGCTGTAGGCCAAAATGAGTTGAAACCTAGAGGAAAAAAGGCTCTCTGTGCCTGGTGTATTTGTCATTTGCCAGTTCATTCACATGCAGAACATTCCAAGGTAAATATAACCCTGGAGCTGACAAAGCTGTTCTGTTTTAACAGGACTAATGCAAAATGTAATTTTTGGAAAAGGCTACAGAGAATTTGTGACCCAAACTTCCTGATAAGAAATTTAAATTTTTTTTTTTACCTGTTTATACTTGCTGTGAGCTTTTTGTCAGCCTCCTCTTCCTCAACTACATCACCATTCGTTAACTGCACCTAAAACTCCCAAGAGCAGCAGTTTAGGTGAACAACCGAGTGAGGACAATTATCAGTAGAAATCTAAATCTAGGACAAAGCTTTGACTATGAAGTGGCAAATCAATGTAAACTTTAAAATTCTGGAACACAATATTTATAGTATGTATAATTAAGAATGCCAATGTAAGCTTACAGCAGTAAAGCAAATGGCCCCCTACGGTGAGAGCCGATTCTGTCTAATTTGTTTGTGCCTCTTCTCACACTGCTAGTGATTGAATGGTTTAAGGTTCTCTTCCTTGGATTTCAGATATGCAAATTTACAAGCTGGTTTTAGCTAGTGCCCTTTTCTAATGAGGAAAATATTGTGTCAGCAATTAGGTTTTACTAAATAAAAAGAAAATGAAAAATAGCTCATTGCTTTCCTCCCCAGAAAGGACAGGAAAGATAACATTTTTTCCCCCTTGGTTAGATAGAGAACCAATCCTTTCAGTCTGGAATGTTGGGACATTTCTCTACTGGTCTTTGGTTTGTGAAAATTATATGTAGAAAGTTATTGAGCCAGCTTATAGGGAAGCTGTGAGCTACATGGTAACGAAAGGGAAGCGTGCCTGAGGATGTTCAACATCGTT
Source organism: Peromyscus nudipes (assembly GCA_902168325.1). Lineage (NCBI taxonomy): Eukaryota > Metazoa > Chordata > Mammalia > Rodentia > Cricetidae > Peromyscus > Peromyscus nudipes. Next base: position 62,055 of record CABHPH010161405.1, on the reverse strand, counting down.
AGGAAACAGATGCTTTCAGAAATCAGTTGCAACTAAAATCACACTTTTAATAAAATAAATGGAAAAGAACATCGACCGCTTCTCATATATGTGACATAAGGTCTCTTTCAAATGTGAAAACAAACTACTACATTCAACTGATCCTCTTACTTTTTTTTAAATAATTTTTTTTTTGGTTTCTTTCGAGACAGGGTTTCTCTGTATAGCTTTGCGCCTTTCCTGGAACTCGCTTTGGAGACCAGGCTGGCCTCGAACTCACAGAGATCCGCCTGGCTCTGGTTCCCAAGTGCTGGGATTACAGGCGTGCGCCACCACCGGCCGGCTTAAATAAAATTTTTGTTAAGAGATTATCTATTCATTTTACATACCAACCACAGATTCCCCTATCCTCCTTCCTCTCCCCCCCCTCCCCCCCCCCCCAGCCTACCCCCCATTCCCACTCCTCCTAGGCAAGGTCTCTCATGGGGAGTCAAGAGAGCCTGGTACATTCAGTTGAGGCAGGTCCAAGTCCCTCCTTCCTGCACCAAGGCTGCGCAATGTGTCCCACCATAGGCACTAGGTTCCAAAAAGCTGGCTCATGCACTAGGGACAGGTTCTGATCCCACTGCCTGGAGGCCCCCTAAACAGTTCAAGCCAAAAAACTGTCTCCACTATCCAGAGACAAATGGACATTGCAACAAACAACCATAGTAATTAGACATTGCTACTTTGATTCAATATAGTGAGAAGAAGATCTAGTTTGCTACTTCTCCCCCGTCTTCTTTTTCATCAGTAAGACTAGAGATGGATATTTCAAGTCACATGTCAAGAAAGTATCTGTTGCCAGATGGTGGTGGCACACGCCTTTGATCCCAGAACTCGGGAGACAGAGGCAGGCAGACCTCTGTGAGTTTGAGGCCAGCCTGGTCTACAGAGCGAGATCCAGGACAGGCACCAAAACTACACAGAGAAACCCTGTCTTGAAAAAACCAAAAGAGAAAGTATCTGTTACTTGTTAGGAGATGAGGAAAACAGATGACTCCAAAAGAGGAACTAGGGGGTAGAATGTTCATGGACTTGGGGGAACTCCCAGAGTCTTACAGTAGCAGCTTCTTGGCAACTAGTACAGATGTATTACTGACATTTAAAATATTTGCAGAGCAAACCAATGATTACTATTGGTGTCAATTCAGTATGATTTTCACCAAGGATATATTATTCATGCACCAACAATATTGAGCTTACAACTGCTTGTGGAGGCACAGGGATCAACAATTGAATTCATGGGCATCAACAACCTTTCCAATTAGCCAGATATCAATCATTCCCAGTGTTGACCTGTTGTAGAAGGACAAAGCAGAGCATATATCACTAGTAAGTATGTCCAGGTAAACTACAATCGAAATAAACGATTTCAGTTTGTGGTTCCTATGAGTCACTCTGGGAATATGTGGCGATAATGAGGATACTACTCTGTACCACAGCAGTAAACTAGGCTTATCTGAATTTCAAATTATGCGTATGGTGGCATAGGTATCCAGAAAGTGGATGTGTCTTCTCTGCTGACCAGCTGCCTGGAGTCAGTGGTGAAAGTATACATATGTTTTTTTATACTTACAAATAGATATTAGCAGGCTTTGTCTCAATAAGAAATCTGTCCCAACCATCTCCTTAGCTGGTTGTGAATATAAGATATGGTGATTGGCTCACTTTGCTGATTTTGAAACAAAAATTAGATTATATCAAATCAAATGTAAATATGTTTAGTCCCTTCACAGATTCTTCTGTTATCAGAAAGTTTACTCTACAATCCCTTGAAGTCATCCTGTTTTTCAGTAAATGGATGTGCCCCTGCTTGACCAAATGCCTGTATGGCCTTCTCTGAGAAACCTCGGAATGAATAGCTCTCTTCTTGGTAAATGACACAATATGAGCTTTGCTGTGGAGGCTGGGGAAGAAGTTCAGTGGATAAAGTGCGTGTTGTGCAAGCATGAGGCTATAAGTTTGAATTCTATGCAGGCTAGTTTTATATCAACTTGAAAGAAGCTACAGTCATTTGGGGACTTAAGTCAAGAACATGCCCCTAGCAGGTTGGCCTGTGGAGAAGACTGTAGTGCATTTCTTTTCTTGTTTACTTTAATTTTTTCATTTTACATACTAACCACATTTCCCCCTTCCTCCCCTTCCCCCACTCCCCTTCTCCTCCCACTCCTATCCACTCCTCAGAGAGGGTAAGGTCTCCCTTGGGGAGTCAACAAAGTCTAGCATACCAAGGTGAGGCTGGACCAAGGCTCTTCACCCTGCATCCAGGCTGAGCAAGATATCCCACCATAGGGAATGATCTCCAAAAAGTCAGTTCATGCACCAGGGGTAAATCCTGATCCCACTGTCAGGGGTCCTACAACAGACCAAGCCATACAACTGTCACCCACATTCAGAAGCATTTCTTACTACACATGTACTAGTTGTCAAGTGGCTGCTACTATAAGACTCTGGGAGTTCCTCCAATTCCATAAACATTATACTTCAAATGATTAGAAAATTTTGCATGATTGTGAATATAATCTTTATGGTTTTACATGTAGAAGTATGTTAATAAAATATCAGAACAAATTAGATTATGAGACTATATTTAATTAAAATTTTCTAATACATCAATATTCATTAAATTATTTTTACCCTTTGGTGTATAATTCCCTCCAGATCCATCCCACTTACTAATTTAGGAAGGTTATTTAAGATAAAATAGTTCTGTTTCTGTATCATGTTGGAATAAAGTGGTACTAATTATTCAGTTTAGCATCAAACACTGTTGAGGAACTAAACATTTGAAAAATTCCTCATGAAAGCATTTTAGGATCAAATAAATGATGAATAAATAACTCATACTAGTTATTGATATTAGTTATTCTTAGTGACTCATGATGGAATAGGAAGGGCATGACCACAACTGACTCAACTTGGAGTTCTAGTTTGTAAAAGTCCTGTGAGTTTTTGGTCTTAGTGTCTTCAAATTAGATAGAAGTGTCTTCGAGGCCGTCCTTCTCCTCCTGTGGTCAGCTCTCTGCCTGGAGTCAGTTGTGGGTGTTTGTGTATGATTTGCATATTTACAGATGAATATTAAGGGTTGTGTCTCCCAGTATCCCAAGAGATAACCAGGATCTTTGTTAGAACTACAGGCACCCAGGGGGCCTTTTCACTTCCTAAAAGTTAAAATGCTGTTACAATGTCTCAGAAGAAAACAGAACTTCTGAAGAAGCAAGCCTGGACAACTATTTAGACAGGTGACATAGGATAGGTGTAGCTCAATGTAAATATTTGCCTAGCATTGTGGGCATTCTAGTAAGTGCTTTAGGAGTTGAGAGCCATGGTTGGTCACCTACAAATTCCAGTTCAGGAGAATTCATGCACACTTGACCACAATTGTAAAGGGAAGTTATCCAGCCATTAAGAAGAGACAAAAGCAGAGTCTCTATCAGGGGAAAGAGAAACAATTGTGTACTTACCTATGCACAAGAGATCTAGCCACGTCAAAAATGACGAGAAAGGACTACGGTACGGTACAGTACGGTACGGTACGGTGGAGTTTTTTTTTCTGGATCTTAAAAGATATACAGTAAAAAACACTCTAAAAAGCAAAATTACATTCACACTGTAACTGGAAGGTTTCGAAACCTTCCGACTACATCACTTGTTCATTCCATCCTTTATTCAATGCTGTAGTGGTTTCCTAGGGTCACTGTAACAAACCCCAAAACCTGTGGGTTAGTATAGAAGTGCACTGTCTTGAGGTTCTGAAGGCTCAAAGGTGGAAACTAAGATACTCTTAGGAGTGAATCCCCCTAAAAATCATGAGGAAGAATATGATCTAAGTTGCTCTCCTAGCATTCAGTATCCTCAAGTGTATCTTGTTGCTATATCTCTAAATTGTCTAAATTGTCTTCCTTCTGTATGCCTGGGTCTCTCTTTCAGAATTTCTCCTTTTTATATTGATATTCATCATAATGGGCAGGAAAACTACAGTGATTTGAGTGAGAATGGCCCCCATAGGCTCATATATTTGAATACTTGATCCCCAGTTAGTGAAAATGCTTGGGAAGGATGAGGAGGTGTGGCCTCATTGGAGAAGTGTCACTGGGTGTGGGTGTTTGTGTATGATTTGCATATTTACACAGGCCTACACCAGGCCCAGCCTCACTCTCTTTCTGCCACAAGTTTGCGGATAAGATGTAAGCTCACAGCTACTGCTCCAAAGTCATGCCTGCCTGTCTGAAGCCATGTGCCGCACCATGATGATTATCGCCTAATCCTCTGAAACTCAAATCAAACCCCCAATTAAATGCTTTCTTCTAAAGGTTTGCCTTGGCTGTGCTGTGTATTCACAGAAAGATAACAGTTACTAAGATAGGAGCATCCTAATGACCTCAATTTAATTTCATTACCTTTCTAGAAACCTTATATCCCCAAAGAATTCATGGTTTGGGGTAGCAAGAGTTAGAACTTGAAAATGATATTTTGAGGGTAACATGTTCAACCACAAAAAATACCCACTCACTGCTAGCTTCTATGCAAGGCTTTTACAGGTGGTTAAGACACTGTCTCTACTATGTTTAACAATACAGCAGACATAGTAATCAGAGAAACAAAAATAATTTTTAAAAAATCAAGAATAATCGACTGATTGATCATGATCTCTATGGTTGAAACTGTATGGTTGAGACAGCATTTTTCAGTTAATCCCTGTGACAATTACAGGATGGCTCATTTTCACCTCTATAGCAAGATTACATTTGACTTGATCTTGTGGAGGAAACTTACAGTTCTTCTATCCAAAGCTCTCACTTCCTACTGGGCTGTGCTGAGTAGCAGAGTAGGATTCAAATGATAGTTTCTTGCATTCTTAGCACACAACACAAGAGTTGTTCACACCCACAGATACAATTACTACCTACTCACTGTGGGAGCTGTCCTAGATAGACAGTTCTGAGACAGACCATTAATAAACCCCATAAAGGAAACTATAGATTCCTGCACTAGTTTTTGTTTAGGGGTGGGGATGGGGCTGAAGGAGCTAACTCAAGGATTTATTCTTGACTTCCTTTTCTTCCATGCAGGTAGTTTTAGAGAAATCTCCATGATGAGGCATATCACATTCATAGATACCTGCCTCAGTTTAATGAGAGCCATTAGAAATGGGAGCTGTTCTGGCAATGCTAGGAGTCTTTGAAGAACCACAAGCTTTGATCTTGTCTATGGAACAAAATCTAAAACACAGCATTAGTGTCATCCAAAGCTCTACCTGCCTTTCAAACAGGTCCTATGAAATTATGGTTTTGGCCAACTTAGGTAACACAGTACTTAGGATATCTCCTGAAGTAGAAGTCTTCTCGCATGAGAACAATTCTCCACATTTTATATTTCTGTCATTTTTTAATCTAGTAATGATAATTAGGAACAAATAAACATTTTCTAAGGAAGGAATTACTGGTCTTCTTAACCTAATAGGGATATCAAAGTATTTTCCTCTTACTATCATGCAGCTTCTTTAAAGACAAACTGGAAGGTGGGGAACTGAGGAACGAAGGCAACAGCAAATTCTTACTGACCCACATGGCCAGCAATTGCTGCCAGTGACTGCTGCCAGAGCTCTCTGCCAGAGTTTCTGTCTCAACAGCAGGCTTGCTTCCTTCTTTATTGTGGGTGGTGTCTTACATATTGAAGGTTGTTTAGCTGTACCCTTGGCTTCTTTGCCAAAGTAGTCCCCGATGGCGATAACCAACAACGTCTTCTGAAATTGCCATATGTTGGAATATTTGATATACCAGCTCCTGATAAACAACTACTAGTTTATAACAATGGCAACCTCTCCAGAAAGATTTAATGTTAAGATCTCTATCTAAGTGCAGAATGCTATGAGCACACTGAGTTTGTGAAGAACACTCCCTTTAGATAAAGCTTACAGCTGGCAAGAACAGTGATTAAAAAAAAAAGTGTAAGAAAAGTGGAGACACTATGCCCATGGCTAACATCCCATTTGCCAGTGTTAGATTTTTGATTAGCATGTAGGGCATTAGATACCGTTTTGGCATTTCTGAACAGAGCATGTTTTAGTGATTTTCCTTTCACCTCAATCTTTCCACACATCCCTGATACTCTTGTCCCATCTGACAACCTCCATTGTCTCCTACTTTTTCATGTCCCAGATGTCCTCTCTCTGTCATCCTAGTTTTCTTTGGTGACAGATCTCCATGGCAGATGGCACCATCCCCAGGTATATGGCAGTAGAAGGCACAGACAAAACCTGCCTTTCTCTGAAGGGCCTTTTAGTATTGGCTGGGAAAGCAATCTTAAATAGTCAATTTGAAGTTAAAGAGAGAGGGATTTTGGAGCTTTTAGTTGAATGATAGAAGGGAGATGGAATGTGATAGCTTAAATAAATCTGTGTTTGTGTCTTAGAGCACTGAGTATCAGAGTTTAAGCTTGTGAGACAACCTCTCAATGTGGGAAAATAGGAAAAGAAAAACTGGTCAGAAATCACACAGTGAAGAAGTCAAGTTATTCCCTCTGCCTGAATGTAATCTCTACTTCCCAAATCAGGCAAAAAATGTACAAAATGTGCATGTATTTTAATGCAAAATAAAAGTGAGAAGGAAAAATTCTACAGCTTCCAGAGAAGTTCATACAAGGTGATCAAATAGCTTAAAACTAAATGGGGGTCTTTTACTTCTTGTTGCCACACCAGCAGGTTCTCCCATTCTCCTAAGGTCACGTGTCTGCAGAAGCAGAGGTTTTTGGAGAGAAGGGAGGGCACAGAGGCCACGGTTTGCTAAAGGGGGGGATATGTCAGTACTTCTTTCCCTTTGGCAACTGGTGTTGTGTCTCAACCTTTCATACTTTATATTTTAGAGCTAATCATACAGTATTAAACATGTGAAATGCCATGGAACACACTTTATACATAGGATAAAAACAATAAACTTAAAGTCCTAAGTACTATGAATCAAAAAATTAAGTAGTTCTAAGCTCTAGTATTTGACACATTGATGATAGATATATTTTATTCTAGTTTATAGTAATTTATTCTTTGTGATGAAGCTATCAACAGTGCATTCACAATATCGTCAATTCTGATGCTTTTGCAAATGCTACATGTTTTCTTAAACTTGCTGAATGTGTAGAAATACAGAAACCAATAGCCTTGTAATATTATGATACAGTCGTTAACTCACAGGGATAAAGTTCAGAGCCTTGTTTTGTGAGAAACTTCCCTACTGATCTTGCTTAGGAGAATATGGACACTGAATTTTGGATTTGAAAATCATTTCTATGGTAGCTAATTAGCTCTTTGTTGATGGTGGTCTCTTTGACTGTCATCCAGGGGAAACAGGGAAGTGAGCTGACACAAAATTTTAGATGACTTTGCAGTAGGTAAATTACTATTTTATGAATGTGGGGACACTAATGCTTTCAGCTAATTTTAATTAACTCTACCTAGAGAGAGTCCCAGCAGCTGTACATACAAAAGTGACATTGGGATATCCTGCAAAATCCTTGTTCCTTTCTACCCTGGCCCAGGGACAGGTGTGAAATTTCTACCCTTCGGGGGGTAATTAAGTGCTTCCTGTGTTGCTTCTGAGATAGAAAGAGGCATTCCATGCTAGAGAGGACTTCCAACCAATGCTTCTTTCCTCATTCTGCCAACTAACGAAAAAACAACAAGTGCAAGCATCTCAATTCCCAAACATCCAGTGTGGTCCTCTCAGCCTAGCCTCTTTGCTGTGAGATGTCTTTCTGTACACTGTGAATATATGCTGCTCCCATTGGTTAGTAAATAAAACTGTTTTGGCCTATGGCAAGAAAGCTTACAGCCAGGTGGAAAATCCCAGTAGAGATACAGAGAGAAGAATGGTGGAGGGGTGGGGAGACGCCAGCTACCACCCAAGGAGCAGCAAGATGCCAGCAGACTGGTAACGCCACGGCCATATGGCAACTTATAGATTAATGGAAATAGATTAAGTTATAAGAGCTGGCTATCAAGAAGCTTGAGCCATAGGCCATCCAGTTCATAATTAATATAAGTCTCTGAGTGATTATTTTATAAACGGCTGTGGGTCACGGGTGAGAGAGATTTGTCCCAATCACGGGCCAGGCGGGACACAGGAAAACTTCTGACCTTACCTCTTCATTCTTCTCAATTCTGGCCTGGGTGCCCAGAAGCTCGATCCCTCCATTCCTCCAAATTATGCCTCTGAATGTGCACACACATATTTAATAGAGAGAGAGGATCTAACAGCACTCTATGCCTTTCTAGAAAACCTTGCTCATTTATCTGGCATGTTGTTGCATACCTATCCTGTGTTCAAGAAACTTGAATGCACTCAAGACATAAGGATAAATATAATATAAAGATTCAGGACCTTATTTTATGGGGGAACTTCTCTGAACATTGAATTTTGGATTTGAAAATAATTTCTATGGATATTAATCAGCTCTTTGTTAGTGGTGGTCTCTTTGACTGGCACCCAGGAAAATAGAGTGGGCTGACTGTTTGAACTTACAGCTTCCTCAATGAGAAACTATTCCAGAGTGAAACTGAGCAGCAGGCAGAAAAAAAATGAAACCAAACTGGGCATATCTCAATCACTAGATGATGCCTTCTAGTTATATAGTGATCTGACTGTCACTTGAGGCTTTGTTAAAGTTTATGGGAGGCTTGAGCTTGCCATAGCTTTAATTCCACTTTCCTTCTTTTACTTTGGCTTGAGGCTCAGAAACCCAATAACATCATGTAAGGGTCAATCTGCACTGAGGAGCATAGTAGATTTGGGTCAGATGCAGTCATCAGACACATCTTACTCTCTGACTCTGTCTTTGGACAGTAGAAAGGGGAAGATGAAAGATTAACAGGACCATGAAGTGAGCCCTAGGAAGATGGCCATGCACCCACTCCGCAACTGGAGTATCACTGCACAAAGACCTCCAATACCCCGAAGACTCTATGTCTTTGGAAAAACAATGCACCCCCTTAGCAGTAATAACCAGATGCTATTTGAGAGAAGGAAATTGGGTTGTTGTCAAACTAGAAAACTGAGGGAATGGAATCTAAAAGTTCCAACTGATAATACTAGGTGTTTGTGGAGCACATCCAGTTCTACCCCAAAGATGTTGGCAGGTTGATTCATCTAGAAATGAACAAATAATACAGAAAATTGGAGCAGGCTGATTTGGTGAGAAAAGCATGGTTCTGTAGTATAAAGGTGACTCTGTAGAGGTTCCAAATTTGAGTGTAGTGTGGTTATCCAGGCCTGGAGCTGCTGCTGCTGCTGCTATGAAATTCCTAATTCACAGAGTGGAATAAGTATGTAAAGGGAGAGACAGACATACACTGCCCTCTTTCTCTTATATAATTAGATAAATGCAACAATGTGCCCTTGGAAAGTTATTTACCTCCATTCCTTTCATCCTCAGGGTCCCAGTGGAGTTAGAATAGCAATTATCATTTAAATGGCTGCAATAATTGAAGAGTGGGTAGATGACTCATAAGTGACCTACTTACCTTCAAAAGCAATTCCCAACAATTTGCTGAATGAAACAGTGGATCTATTATTTCTTTAAAAGTTAATAATCAGACAGTCTAAAGAGATGGCTCTCCCTGCTAAGTGATTGCTATGCAAGCATGATGATATGCACATGAACTCACACACGCATATACACACATACACTTTCTTAATTGTTAATATAGCTCAATAATAGAATGTTTATCTAGCATGGATGAGACCCTGAGTTCTATCTCTAGTAATTACAAATAAATGTAAATAAATAACTGTAATTTTTCTTTTAAATTAGCCTTTGAGGTAGCCTCAGAATGTTGTCAATAGTGGCATCTCGCAAGGATGATGCTCTTTTGAATTGATATGAAGCAGCCCATAAATCAGGCATTTCTAATATGTGAACTATAGTAACCTGTCCCCTTAGACTGCACTATAACATCATATGGAGATAGCTGAGTACGGTTTGACCACATTCCAAAATTATCTATGTGGGAAAATGTTGGGCAGAAGAGTGTGGATTTATTTCATGTAATATAAGTATTTTTAAAGTTCTAATTCCAATTGCAAGAAATAAATAAAATTGAACAAAGAATACTTAATTGAAGATTTTCTACAATGAATTCTCTTGAAAAATTAAAAAGTATTTTAAACTAATATTTGCCATAATCTGTAGTGTGATTTTATTTTTTCTGTAACTTTTAAGATGCAGTTGTAACTGGTAGAGGCGCCTGTAATCCTTGCCACTAGGAGAGTAAGACAGGAGGACTGGACTGCAATTTTAAAGACTTCCTAGACTACAAAGTGAGTTCAAGGTCAACAGGGGCAACTGAAAGAGACTCCATCAACATAAAAACAAAAATATAAAATGTGCTCAGACTATACCTCAGTAGTTGTATTCTTGCCTAGCAGGCCAAGAGTTTAGTCTCTGGTTGAAAACAAAAAGCAAAAACTCAGAATGAAAAAAAAATCAGGATTTATTTTCTTATTCAATGTGAAGCCATTTTTATGCTTCTTCAACTGATTAATTAGACCTGTAACAAATGTATGATTTTAATAAATTGCAAGAAGATAATGATTTTTTTGCTACTTTATTGACAGCCATGTCAAGACAGCCAAGTCTCCGTGTGCTAATGGCTTCAGCTTTCAATGTGGAAAATGACTCTATTTGAAATCACTAGGTCTTGAAAAGCCTCCACAAGATGGTATATAAACAAGATGCACCCATATTACTCCCAACGACTTTCAGATTCGGTAGCTGTTTTATAGTGGGAAGCTGTTAGAGAGAATTAAAACCTTGGAGGCATCTCAATGCAACACAGTGCCTCCCCACAGAGCCCTGACGCTCTTAAAGGCTAATGTGATTACGTGCCAGCATTAATGGTGAAATAGGAAAGTTTCAAACACTGTCAGACTCAAATAAAACAATTCTCTTCATGTCCTCCAAGCTTACTTGTATTTAACTTGCACAAAACACCCAGTGTTTCTTATTTAAAAGCCTGACACTCTTGGCTTACCCTTTAAGAGATTTGCTTGAGTCAAGCTTTCTAACTGATGTGCAGCTAAGCTACCCAGGAAATAGCCACCTTTACTCACCTGCTACCTTGCACATCCTTGAGGGATGGGGATGAGAGTCATGGAATCTGATAAACAAGCCATGAACCGAAGTATGTGGGAGATGAAAAGGCAGAAAAGGCAAAACATAAGAGATTAACAATATGGCACATGCCAAGAGCAAGAAAGCAATATATTAAGGTGTGAGCCAAGCAGCCTTAGGGAGCAGAAAAAAAAA